>JARACY010000683.1:0-80360 GCA_029255725.1 Scrobipalpa atriplicella
GAAGTTGCTTAAGCCAACTCTACTTTGTTGCAAAAAAAGGAGGAAAATAGTTTTTATTTTTTAAGCAACACAATTAATTATCTTAAAATGCCAATATAAATTAAAAAATGAGCTTCTTTTTTTTAAGCTAGGTATTCTGGAAATAATATATTCAAAATCGGAACACAATTTAAGGTAACAAAGCAATGAACGCAGAAAAATTAAAGTGTATATACCGAGTGTAATGGAAAAAAGGAAGAAGTGTATACCGGGTATAAGGGACGCTTACTTAACGTAAACTGATTCTTCTTCTTCTGTCGTTTGGGTTTCGAAATTGAACATCTTTTACAAGAAAATTATTTCAGAAAAAAAAAAGAATTTGGCTTTTCCATACAAATTGTCAGATCGAGGAGAATAATTTTGTATGGGAAAGCTACCTTTTATACCTACTAATACTTATGTTATGTATTGATGTGATATTTAGCACATCCTAAAGAAAATACATATTTGTCTTCTGTTTTTCCGCATCTAATGATGCAGATGACGCTGTTTGACTTCTTAGATTAATTGCAGTGAAAAATCTTTATTCAAACCACTACTGAAAGCCTATGGCTGTGATGTAAGTTTGCAATACGGCTCTCAATAAGACATATTCTATTACGTAATCATTCGTAAGGAATGTGGCGAGAAACTTCGCTCGAAAGAGTGAATTGAAAACGTTTAAAGTGCAGTTCGGAACGATCTGCTCTAGAGATAGTGTTGCCGCTTGATAGTGCCTATTTGAACTATCGATAGTCATCGGATGTTTTCGTACAAAAAGATAATATTGATACTATCAATGGTATCGATTGATCTTTTTTACAATGAATAGTATTGTTAGTGATAACCAATAACAAAAATAATATGTATCATTAGTTGGAAAATTAAAAACAATTGAAATTATCGATACTATCGATATTATTGCTCTTCGATATTGCACAAAGTGTCGATATATCGATTAAATAGATGATTTTGGCGTTGTACTTTCGATTGTTTGGCAACACTACTCGAGAGGGTAAGTAAGTATCGCTCCCTAGTTTGAAAGTGTTGGAAAAATCTACTGCCATTAGCGGTTTGGACAGTAAACAAATAAAATGGCAGAGTGAAATACCTATTTTGGGATAAAATGAAATGGTTATAAAAATTACATGTGTATGATTTACGTAGCATTTTTGAAACGTAAAATTTATTTTATTAATGACAAAAAGATTCAGTATGATAGCTTTTGAACACAACATACAACAGTTCTTATAATCCTTTAAAAACACAAATATAAAATCCTCATTACCTCTACTCCTACCCCCTGTGTAGGTGGTATTTAATCTCCACTGTGAGAGTTCGAGTCATACAGCGATAACAGATGTCGCCACAAGGTTTCTGAAACTCGTAGCGGAATGTTTTCCTTTCAACTATATGTTCGCTTAATTATCGAAAACAAAAACTAATTTTCCATTGATTGGGAAATATAAAACCAATCACAAATTATAAATTGATTTTATTTATAATACCTATAACTTTTATCCATTAATAACTTGTTAAATTTAATTAATTATGTCAAAATCGTCAAATAAATTGGTCACTTTTAGTGCATCATCATCAAACACCATTCATCAATATTTATGAAAACAAAACCAGTAAGTATGTTAGACATTATAATATCATAAATGTATCAAAATCAAAAATCCACAAACTGATTTCAACGGGCAAAGTTTGTGAAAAAAATACTAAATTTAGGCTCGTATTTATAAAGCGATCTCAAGTTTGAAAGCGATATTACGTGTGGATTTGACAGGCCGTTTTGTACTGTAAATGTACATTTCTGATTCAAACTCAAACTCGCTGTCATTCTTGAGAGCTGATTATAATACGAGCCTAAAAACGCACCTTATAGTGCTACAAAAATTTGTCAAACTTAGAAAGAGAAACTGTTTTGATCTTTTCGGGCTGCTAGACCATGAACATTAGTACACTAGCTTTCCGCCCCGCGGTTTCACCCGCAGCTAAGAGTTTTCCCGTGGGATTGAGTTCCCGCGTTGTTCCTACCTTTAAAATTGACAGAATTTCAATACAAACTTCCATCCCCTCTTTAACCCCCCTTAGGGGTGGAAAATACAAAAACGCTGAAACACGTGTTCATTATTTTTTAATCTTTAGAACAAAATTGGAAGATCCTGCCATCAAAATTGACGGAATTTCCATACAAACTTCCATCCCCTATTTAACCCTCTTAGGGGTGAAAAATACAAAAATGCTGAAACACGTATAAATTATTTTTTAATCATTAGCCTAAATACAAAATTTGAAGATCCTACCTTCAAAATTGACGGACTTTCATACAAACATCAACCCCCCTTTTTACCCGTTTAGGGAGGGAAAATCCACAAATCCTTTCTTAGTGGGAGGTTACGTTATAAGCGAAACTTGCTCTCTAAGTTTAACGATTCTAGCTTTAGTAGTTTAGGCTCTGCGTTGATGAATCAGTCAGTCAGTCAGTCAGTCAGTCAGTAAGGACAAACGATTTTATAAGTTTAGATTGATCTGCAACCTGGGATATAGTTGAAAGGAAAACATTCCGCTACCGAGTTTCAGAAACCTTGTGGCGACATCTGTTATCGCTGTATGACTCGAACTCTCACAGTGGAGATTAAATACCACCCTACACAGGGGGTAGGAGTAGAGGTAATGAGGATTTTATATTTGTGTTTTTAAAGGATTATAAGAACTGTTGTATGTTGTGTTCAAAAGCTATCATACTGAATCTTTTGTCATTAATAAAATAAATTTTACGTTTCAAAAATGCTACGTAAATCATACACATGTAATTTTTTATAACCATTTCATTTTATCCCAAAATAGGTATTTCACTCTGCCATTTTATTTGTTTACTGTCCAAACCGCTAATGGCAGTAGATTTTTCCAACACTTTCAAACTAGGGAGCGATACTTACTTACCCTCTCGAGTAGTGTTGCCAAACAATCGAAAGTACAACGCCAAAATCATCTATTTAATCGATATATCGACACTTTGTGCAATATCGAAGAGCAATAATATCGATAGTATCGATAATTTCAATTGTTTTTAATTTTCCAACTAATGATACATATTATTTTTGTTATTGGTTATCACTAAACAATACTATTCATTGTAAAAAAGATCAATCGATACCATTGATAGTATCAATATTATCTTTTTGTACGAAAACATCCGATGACTATCGATAGTTCAAATAGGCACTATCAAGCGGCAACACTATCTCTAGAGCAGATCGTTCCGAACTGCACTTTAAACGTTTTCAATTCACTCTTTCGAGCGAAGTTTCTCGCCACATTCCTTACGAATGATTACGTAATAGAATATGTCTTATTGAGAGCCGTATTGCAAACTTACATCACAGCCATAGGCTTTCAGTAGTGGTTTGAATAAAGATTTTTCACTGCAATTAATCTAAGAAGTCAAACAGCGTCATCTGCATCATTAGATGCGGAAAAAACAGAAGACAAATATGTATTTTCTTTAGGATGTGCTAAATATCACATCAATACATAACATAAGTATTAGTAGGTATAAAAGGTAGCTTTCCCATACAAAATTATCTCCTCGATCTGACAATTTGTATGGAAAAGCCAAATTCTTTTTTTTTTCTGAAATAATTTTCTTGTAAAAGATGTTCAATTTCGAAACCCAAACGACAGAAGAAGAAGAATCAGTTTACGTTAAGTAAGCGTCCCTTATACCCGGTATACACTTCTTCCTTTTTTCCATTACACTCGGTATATACACTTTAATTTTTCTGCGTTCATTGCTTTGTTACCTTAAATTGTGTTCCGATTTTGAATATATTATTTCCAGAATACCTAGCTTAAAAAAAAGAAGCTCATTTTTTAATTTATATTGGCATTTTAAGATAATTAATTGTGTTGCTTAAAAAATAAAAACTATTTTCTCCTTTTTTTGCAACAAAGTAGAGTTGGCTTAAGCAACTTCAACTTTGCTTCAATCTCAGTTTAAAACTGATCTTATAAAGTTAAGGCAACAAGAGGTTCAAAGCAGTAGTGTTTAGTAAAGTGGTGTTTGAAGTTCCTATTAAGATTTCCATTTATTACCTATTTCCTTTTTTATAAGCAAAGAAATCTTAAAAATAAAAGGTATTGCAACTTAGGCAATTGGCTGTCTACCCAGCAGTCCAGTAGGTAATATAATGGAGTAATATAATGTACTAGGATAAAAAATTAACTCTCTTGTGCTGGCTGTAGAAAGCGTATGTTAAAAAAAAACTTCTTTTAAAAACGAAGGAATGTTCCTGTCGAGTAAAAGTCGGTACTTTTCCTCCAGGCGAGTGCCTAAAATTCTATGATCCTATCTGAAATAGCTCTGTAACTTTGGCATTCGTTACAAAAACGGCTAGAATTAGGCCGTCGATGCTTTATTAGCTACCCCATAATACAATGTGTGAGAATCATGTTACATAGGTAGTTAATGTCGGTATGTACAGAAACAATGTGAAACTTGAAGCCTATTTTGGCTCACTGGAAGCCAAGTGTCGGAACATACACGCTTGCCAACTCCTTGATAAGGGTACACTTTACGATGCTGGCCGTCCAGAGAGAATGGCAGGAAAACGATTGCGAATTGTATTATAGAACTCAGTGTGTAGGTATAATATCGAAAATTTAGGTAATTTTATGTAAATTACAAAGTTTTATGAACAAGATATTATAATATAGGGTGTGGTATGACAATTTTTCGTCAAGAGGATGTGTGAAATACAACATGATATTTTCTTAAAACATGTACTTAGAATAACTAAATCAACTTTACTGTTGAACAAGATTTTATTTAAATTAGTATTATTAGAAAATACTAGTTTAATAAATAACTTAATATTAAATCATAATAAATTAAATAATTTAGTTTTAATAAATAATGACTACCTATTTAAATTTTATGTACACTTGTTGAAAATTCATACAATAATTGGAATTTGCATGTTTTTTACAAAAAAATATCAACTATGACTCGACTTAGCCTGTCTTCTGTAAGGTCCATTCCCAAATTGTGGCGGCCCATACGACGATGGAGGTTCATACGAATCATAATGATGACCTAGATCGTAATGAGGATGGTGATCATGATGGTACTCATGCTTGTTCTCCTTGAGGCTGTTGATGAACCAGGTGAAGAAATAACCGGCTTTGTGGATAAGGGCCCAGAGGATGAAGGCGAATACAAGCTTGAGAATGAAGAACTTCTTCACGACTAAGTCGGCGAGGAAAACTGGAACAAAGAAAAAAAACTACATTAGATTTTTAAATAGCATATATTATCTTATATTATAATGTATCACACGGTAAAATATGATACATTTTTGAAAATTCCACTCCATTACAGGTTTACTGAAAAAAAAAAAAAAGAAATAAGCAAGGCTCTATGGCCTTTCTCATGTGTCGAAGATGACGAAACGCATCGGTTCTTTTTTGAACACTGTTTCGTCTTCTTTTCGACTTATCATGCCCAAATTTTGCTCCTGAAGAGTTGGATTCCGCTCCATTCTAATAAGGTAAGCTCACAAGAGCAAAGCACTCGCAATCCAGAAATAGGCCGGTTACAAGAAACTACATTTTACCAAATATTGCTAAGAGACAATACTAGCTAGAATTAGTTTTAGTTTACTTTATTTTATCTTTATTTTTAATACTTCTCCAATAGAGAATCTTTAGATTTAAGGGTACAAGTTTTATAAAAATAATTAATATTGTAACACTGTGGAGGGAACTAGCCCTCGCGATACAGGGAATCCTAGTGCGAGGCCTAGCGAAACATTGTATTTAGCCATAAGTTATCAATAAATCATTTTCATTTTCTCATTTTCAGAATACAACGAGGAAATGTTACGTCTCTTGTAGATACTATTCATTTACGTCCCTTACACCGCAGCAGATATCATAGAAACTAGTTTACGAATCTAGATATCGCAGCAACCCTCAGGCAAAACCATTTATCAGACCGGTGGTACCAACTGCGGTACGAATTTGTATGCGGTGAGCAGTGGGCCTGCCACATTGTCCGCGCGGACAGGACTAGAGATAACGATGTCTCGTTACTGCCCATAGAATGATAAAAATCGAAATTGTTTTTTTTTTGTAGTGGCACTAGTTGTACTTTGTGCCAGTGTCAAGTTTTTTTTTTTTAAAGTGTTGAAAACTTGACTAAATTCTCCGACGTCAAATGTTTGACGTACGTTTTATGGGATAATAACCAAGAAATAATAATAATAAAAGTTCACGACGAATTGAGAACCGCCTCCTTTTGGAAGTCGGTTAATAACGAACTCTAGGAAAAGAATAGTTTAAGGTAATAATATTAACTACCCCTGTAGTATGCCGCCGCAATAAGCAACAATGCTTATTAAGCATGCGTTAGCCATCTTTGACGTGCTGGGGTTGTGGTTAGATATTATTTGAAGTAGTTTACTATTTTAATGAATGAATCACTAAATTTGCAGTCGTACAAAATTAATGAGCATGTGGTTAGCAGGTCCACCGCATTAACCACGTGGACAGGGCATAGAGATAACCATGGCTCGTATTTATAAAGCAATCTCAAGATTGATAGCAATATTAAGTATGGATTTGACAGGTCGTTTTGTACTGAAATGACATTTCTGATACGAACTCAAACTCGCTGTCACTCTTGAGAGCTGATTATAAATACGGGCCCATGTCTCGTTAATGATCATAATAATATGTAGCTAAGTAATCTACTAATGATCATGTAGCTAAGTATCAAAGCGCTTTACAGCATGCATTTAATTATCAGTGTCGTGCCCCAGACAACGGCAAGATTATGTTTTCTCAAAGCTTTGGGATTGATTTCATCTAGGCTAGGTATCTAAACTACAATAAATATTCTAACACTCACAGAAGCTAACCAATGCATCTCTCTAAAAGCCAATATTTGGTGTAGATACCATTTATCTTGTCGCCACAATGAGAAGCGTGCATTGTCTTGTGACCATAAATTGAGGCTGGATTGGAACGCACGCGGCTGCACGTCTCTGCCTTCTATTATATTGTTTAATGCTAAAGCCTGAATAGTTGCGAATAGAGATTTATGTGTTTCGAAAACATTTATAAAATGGATTTAATTCAACATCGACATCATCAACAACTGACTCTAATTAATTGACGATGGAAAGGATCAGCTATGAAAATCAACAAACTTAAATGAAACTTCTATCATAGTTTCAGTTTAAATTAAAATTTATTATGTTTCATTCAATATTATGCTAAGTACATCATTGAATGCTGTGCTGTTTGTAATCTATTTAACTTCATAATTGCTATAATGAGTTAATAATTAATAATTATTTATTTTTGAATGGATCTATAGTGTTTGCAAAAAGGTTAATGTTAATTGCTCTGCAAAATTAAATTAGTCAGTTATTAATGTGGGTGACTATAATGTTATCTATAAAAGTGTAACTATGCTACCTTACATGTAATTTCACACCTTTCTAAACAGATCACAACTAGCGTAAAGCAATCCAACTAAGTTATTCAAATGAAAATATTCACGGTCTAATGTTTACGTGAGCGGATGAAAATATTCCATGTATAAAAAAGTCACAATTCTTACCGAATAAAGCAATTTTCTTCTTTTTCCCTCTTCCCTCGATGTTTTGTTCCGTTGCTTCGGAAAATACGAAATAACATGATAGTATTATAAAGACAGCAATTCTTGAACTCATCTTTGATACTTTTCTTAGAATGCAGACTCAGTGAATTTAATATTAATCTCAACAGTTTTTCGTTTTTACGATGTTGTTTTCAACAATTTCAGCGGCACAATGAAGTTATTCATGGATGTACAGTATTGGAAACTATTACTACACAGCGGTGTAGTGATGAAATTGGTGTTAAATAAGTGCTAATTTGAAAGTTACAGTGTCACTTTTGGTCAGAAGCGTTTTATGCTAGGCGACGCCGTACAGCTACCTAATTCTGTAATATAATGTGTATTGAATGAACTAAAACAAAATTCAATAGTTAAGTGTTTTATAAAAACTAATATTATGATGACCACATTATGTTTTAAGGTATATCTAAAAAAACTGCTGGAACGGAGCAGTCCACTGGTAGATATGAGGCCTTTAGAGAGCATTCATTTGCCATTGGTACCTCTGTTGTATTGTCGAGCGCAATCAAAGATGTTTCTTATGGAACGATTCTACTTATTAACTGCATTTAAGACACTTTTTACCAACTTTTTACAGCACTCGCGGTACGATATTTTATTTGTTTATTGTGGAGCGATGATAAATATTCTAACCCGATATCACACGGGCACTGCTGCCGAACTGTGCAAGAAGTCGTATCGTGATGTATAAAAACGCTTCAGCTTAACATGCCAATGAACCTAATAAATTTTATGAACTTGGCAATGGTGAAAATTTACTAGAAATTCCAGTAGAAAGTCATGTCGTAATAGTTACACAACGAGAAATTGTCCAATATTTACATAAGTTACGTAGTAAGAAAGAAGTAGGATCTGTGGGCGAAAACGAGCACCATGTGGCAACCACTAACCGCAAGACCCCGCCGCAGATGGCGTGATGAACTAGACACAATTTGCAAAAGACTGGCAATGGCAACTTGAGACGCAAAACAGGGAAGAATGGAGGAAGAAGAGGAGGCCTTTGCCCAACAGTGGGATTATTCAGGCTAGACAAGACAAGACAAGACAAGACGTAGTACGTAGACATATTTTGTGATAAATGGTCTTCCTTACTACAAAAATAACCAAAACATACGCACCTTATGTAATTCATGTTTATTTTTGTGGTTGGTGATTTTTTTATAAGGCTTTATGATATGAAGACATTGACGTGCCGCCCTGCTTACCCCACATATATTACTACTAGGCATAGTATTACTTATTATTTAGATTACTAAATGGCGCTAAGTATTAATCCAGACAGTAGGTATAAGAAGAGAATATACTGTCTGGATTTATAACACCATTTAGCGTGAATACGCGGCGCAACCATTTTTCTCTTGCATTTCCTTCCGTTCAAATAGCCGCTAAAACAAACATTTTCAAATCTGTTCTCATAAATTTCCACCTCAGCGTCCTGAATGGATATTCTGGATGATATAATGTGTGTAGCCATGCAAAGATCGGCCACCCATTTGGGCGTTTTTCCACTAAACGGCACGTCCACGGCAACGACAACGGTACGACAACGGCACGGCATTGATTCTCACCGATAAGTACGTCGCTGACATGCCAAACTGCATGTGTTTTGTATTTATTGTACGAAGCATGCGTGTGTGTGTGCGCTCACATTGGAACTAGGTGGACGTTATCGTCGACGATATTACCGTCCTAGAGAAAAAAACAGAGGCACGGTATCGTGACGGTATCGTTATCATGCCGTTGCCGTGCCGTCTAGTGGAAAACTGACCCCACACAGGAATGTAGTGATTCATGACTCGCTTTCTGGGATTTATCTAGTGATTAATACAGATGGTTATGCTGAAGACATTCTCCATATGTGTAAGTGAATGCTTGACGTCGAGTTATGTTCATTTGTTAGGAAAGATGTTAAAAAAAAATGTGCTGCCACTGAGCTGATGATGAAACTTATACATATATGAATTGTAAAAGGTGAATTATAGTCATATAAATATCATCAGCAAGTTGCATGTACCTACCCATAAAAGTATCAAAATCCAATTCATTGAAACTAATAAAAAAAAATAGCTCAAATCGATTTCAATAAATTTTATTCTGATAAAATATATTTTATCCACTTCCTACATTACAGTTTTATCAGGGATTTTTCAATAGCTGTATAGAAATTGAATAAAGCAAACATTTTTTTTTAACAAAGCCCTACCAATACTTTACCAATTTCTCAAAGAAGTCTCTGAACATAGATTAATGAAGGTAATAGAGCTGGCACAAAGCGATAACGCCTCATTACACTAACTTGGCAATTAATTAATACAGTCCATCAACGGGATTTATGACGTAGACACTGATGGATAGCGCGTCTTGCGCATGTGAGGAATATGGAGAGAAGGTTTCAGAATAGATTATGGTACTAGCGAAAGCTTTTTCTTTTTCACTAGTATCGTTACTGATGTAGGGTTCAAAACTGCCAAGCTGAGATGGGAGTGGGCCGGACATGTTTGTCGAATGCACCCGGATCGATGGGCTAAGGGGATTCGGCGAAGAGGTAGACCCCGAAAAAGATGGCGTGATGATCTCGACGCCCATCTGAAAGACTGGACTGAGGTGGCATTAGACCGTGATAAGTGGAAGACCGCGGGGGAGGCCTTTGCCCAGCAGTGGGATCTAATAGGCTAGCTATAATAATAATAAAAATCATTTAGTATCCAGTCGCCCGCCGCAGGACGCTTGCAGTCATCAAAAGAACTTATAAAACAGAATAGGTTCTATCAAAATAGACCGAATGCTATCATGACACGTAGTTCATATTTTTTACATAAGGCATTTTCGTCATTTTATAAAAAATAACAGTAGATAAATCCAAAGCATAAAAATAGCTCACTGGCTCAATGGCTCACTCAAATGACAGTATTTTTAGCATTATTATAGAATGCAATACCAATCACATTTCCAGCTTTATCCGGAAAAGCAAAGAAAATTCAATTCGTACAAGGAAATTGGTCTCAGAGCTACATTTTATTCCTTTGAAAGGTCAGTCTAGTGGATCGAAAGTCAAGCAGCGTCTGGCAGATGCATTTTTAGTGCCAGTTTTCTTTAAGGCGCGTTACTTCGACCTAGCGCTGTGTATCTTTGACATTGTGCAAATCGAAGTGTCAAAATAGTGGGAATTTATGGCTCGAGAAAATAGCTACAAAATAAGTATAAGTTTTATTATTATACATATTCATTAATTCACATTCGCTTACTATGAATACACTTGTACCGGTAATAAATAAATAATACGCGTTTTTGTAATTTAAAAATAAATCAAAAGAAAAAAACAAATTTAATATGTGAAATATCGTTGTAATAATATTATAAATATAACCTTGTATAATATAGCTACATCTCTCTATAGATATAGAGATATAGCTGGCCCATGCAACAAAATTTTTGTTTAATTTTGTGTTTTTGATATTATAAAGAATACTTGCTATCACATCGAAGGCTTTTGGACTTGATAAACTAAATGTTAACAATTACTGAGTTTTTTTTTTCAAGTTGAGTAGCCCCTTAAATACACGTACGCTTGTACACTCAAGAACACACTAGGATAAAAATAAAATTGAAGCGTGGTATTCAGTTTACACTTACTTTTATCCACTGTGATTTTTCTCATAGGAATTAAGCATTTTTGAGCAAAATCGCACCTTAATAAAAAATAATAATATTAGGTAACCTTTTATACCTAGGTATTCTAACTATTACTTAAACCATTAACGCATACGAGTCCAAATATGACCACCCATTTTTGATAATTTATTTTTGTTTAGTTACCTTTACTGAGTGAAAATAACTGATAAAAATATTGTGGTCATATTTGGACTCGTATGCCGTAAAGGGTTAATTAGAATTCAGTTGAAACTCCATTGCAATTTTTTCGTTATGAAATTCCGAATTGGAAATGCACTCGAAATCGCAGTAGCACATAATCGAGCTTGTAGCGAGCTCGATCATAGGGAATATAAAATCCCAAATATTCCCGAATCTCCATAAGTACTTACGAGTATAATTCGAGCCAATTAACTTGACTTAAATGACGCAGTCAGGGCATTAAAAGTTCGACCTTAATTTAATTAAAGCGTTTAAGTGTGAACTTACATTGGTGTTAATTCAGGACGCACTATTACTAATTCTAATTCTTAGTAGCGCTGTCACTTTCTTAAATTTGACATAAGAACAGGATAGCAAACAAACACGTGACTTTGACATTCTTAATTTGATGTACGGCGCTTTAAATAAGGAATGACCATAGAGCGTGTTCACTAATTTTAATTAATTTAAGCAGTCTTATGTCAGATAAGAAATGTCAAACTCACGTATTTGTTTGCTATCCTGTTCTTATGTCAAAGTTAAGAAAGTGACAGCGCTACTAAGAATTAGAATTAGTAACTGGACGGCGTGAATTGAGGCCATTGTCAAAATTTTATAAAATTCATTGATGTTGTAGCCGACAGATGGCACCACATCAAGAAACACAAGTTCTGAAACGCGGTATCGAAGTTTTCTCAGCGATCTGCAAATATACAAGTTCTAATGTCCAGTTGGACTTCGGTCCCCTGGTCACAACACCCGACCAGGCGGGTAGCTACCCTTTTCCCATCCAACATCACTAAGCCAATTTGGCTACAACAATAAACTCCTAAAATATTCCTGTAAAATATATGTACACCACAGTAATGTGGTCTACTTTGATGAATATAATACTTAAACCACAAATATTCTACATTATTGTACTACGAGTACCTATGCCTGAATTATAAGCAAGTCTAGCTGTTAGGTATTTAAATTATTATTATAGCTGGAGGTTTTACAAAAAAATTTTTTACATTTACTTAAAAAACTTTCAAAAATACATAATTACATTCTTAACTTGGTACTGATTGGCCTACGACATTACGTAATGACTTTCATCAGGGACAGCAACCTGGATAAATAGCTTAACATGCTCACTGAAGCACGGTTTCATTTTTTTTAATTCAGATGATTCAGCAAGTGTTTTCAAAATAAAATCACTATGTAATAAATCCAACTTGGGACAATTCCCCGACCTCTTTTTCAATGTCCTTCAAGCTGTAATCCTCACTTATGAAAACATACTGAAAATTGATTTGAACAATGCCAAAAAATAGTCCTGAAATAGTGCTAAATAGTGCCCTATACGAGAAAATTAGTGCCTTTATAATTGCGAAGTTACAGCTATATTTTAGTGAGGATTACAGCATGACGTCATGCTAGCATCCTCACCTCTCGTGCGAGCAAACGGTAGGGACTTTTCACTTGGTTTATATTCCAAAAAATAGTGCCTAAATAGTGACTAATAGTGTCAAAAGAAGAGAAATAGTCGCGTTATAATTCCGAAGTTATAAAGGTATCTTGGTGAGGATGCTACCTTGAGCATTTCTAGCTATAATCCTCACCTCGTTTCTTGTAAACTCTTGGGTTGTTCAGTTTGAAATTAGTATCAGAAAATAGTGCTTAAATAGTGCCTTGAAACTACATTATTTTTAATTCAATGAACCTAGTAAAAGTTGTTAAAAATCCGTTAAAACTTCTTCATACAAATTGTTCAGGTACAATCGCGTACACTATTTATAAGTATTTTGTATTGTAATATTCGTAATAAAACAATGTTATCACTTTGAAGTATTTTGTTTTGTTTATCTTTAGTATAAATAGGAATAATATTATGAATATGCGAGTAGGAATGTACCTACTAAATAAAAAATTTACTATAAAAGCACGTAAAAGTATGAAATTAATGTTTTTGTGCAAAAAAACTGCATGGTTTTTTTTTTCCTAACATATTTTATGTCTTTTACTAAAAATAAAAAAGTAAATAGGTATTAGTTTTTATTTATAATTTTTATGTATGTAGGTATGATTTACCTATAGGTAACTAAAAGATTTAAAAATAAATAAAAATGAATACAAATTTTTAACAATGTTGTTTTTATTATTAAAAATAATATATATTAACATGCCAACATATATATTACAGTATAGCTAGCCACCACACACGTAGCTATGTTAAAATATATATCTTACTCTCTCTGGCTGCGGTAGCCTCTGTGAGTCTGTGAGTGCGAGTGAGATTGCAAAATATATTAATATACGTTACGATATCAGTCCACATATTTTGATGACGTCATAGAAATACATATATGTTATAGGTTCGTGTGATACACATACTTTTTTATTTTTAGTAAAAGACATAAAATATGTTAGGAAAAAAAAATACATGCAGTTTTTTTGCACAAAAACATTAATTTCATACTTTTACATGCTTTTACAGTAAAAAATTTATTTAGTAGGTACATTCCTACTCGCATATTCATAATATTATTCCTATTTATACTAAAGATAAACAAAACAAAATACTTCAAAGCGATAACATTGTTTTATTACGAATATTACAATACAACAACTTATAAATAGTGTACGCGATTGTACCTGAACAATTTGTATGAAGAAGTTTTAACGGCTTTTTTAACAACTTTTACTAGGTTCATTGAATAAAAAATAATGTAGTTTCAAGGCACTATTTAAGCACTATTTTCTGATACTAATTTCAAACTGAACAACCCAACAGTTTACAAGAAACGAGGTGAGGATTATAGCTAGAAATGCTCAAGGTAGCATCCTCACCAAGATACCTTTATAACTTCGGAATTATAACGCAACTATTTCTCTTCTTTTGACACTATTAGTCACTATTTAGGCACTATTTTTTGAAATATAAACCAAGTGAAAAGTCCCTACCGTTTGCTCGCACGAGAGGTGAGGATGCTAGCATGACGTCATGCTGTAATCCTCACTAAAATATAGCTGTAACTTCGCAATTATAAAGGCACTAATTTTCTCGTATAGGGCACTATTTAGCACTATTTCAGGACTATTTTTTGGCATTGTTCAAATCAATTTTCATTATGTTTTCATAAGTGAGGATTACAGCTTGAAGGACATCTTTTTCAAAAGCCAACCAAAGAATATGAAATACCAAACTACCAAAGATTGTGCAAACTACAAAACAAATTGTGATAAAACTTTATGCAGAGGCAGAAAATAAAAATACCAGCATCCTAATATAAATTACTTGATATGAGCCCCACGGAGCATCTAAATAATGGAAAACTTACCGAAGAGTTGCGTTACTATGAAGTTTGAAGTCACTTCATACTTTGGGAAGTACCTCTACGAGCAACAAATTTTATAGTAGTTATCCTTCTTACTCTTCACCTACAGACCTACAGAACAGAGTAAAGTTTTTTGACAGGGTAAAACAATTATAATGAATAGTGCTATCGATTCGGTAAGAGGACGACTTAACGAAATCTTTACTAAAATTACCTATTGCCGTCCTTTTCTGTTCTCTTAGAATAGAAAATGACAGGTGACCATTTTAGTAAAGATTTAGTGAATTTGTGCGCGGCTGAATCGCTCCTATTGTTCATGTCCTAGTATGTCTATAATATGGATGTCCTAGAAATGGGACGTCCTGCCCGGCGGTCTGCCCGGTTAATGCGGACCAGTTTTGTTGTATGACGTTAGGCATCTGTACTAGTATAGTATTATATTATCTGTGCAAATAGTAGGGGAAAACACATATTTCCGTGCACGTAGCCTTATCTCGCCTTCACAAATTCCGTGAGCGTTTCAGCCCACTGAAATCGCACAGATTCACTTCCACTGGTGTCCCGCCCGGATAACTCCATAATCTTATTATATTATTATTTCTTGCCGCTAACCGTTAAAATTGTTTATCGATACTGGTATTTCCATAATGTGTAACATGTGGAGACAAGGCGTTAGGGGAAAACTTATGGCTTTTGAGAAACGTAATAATAATAATACTTAAGTAAAAATGGTTGACATGTGGAAATCCTATTAATTGGATAAAAATTATGGGCTATCTTCAGTCATCAAATGTTTTTTATAAATTTATTTATTAGTCATAATCATGACGTTAAGATGTGTTTGATAATTCCTATTTCTGTGTAGGTATTTTTAGTTTCTTATTTTCAATTGAATTTTAAATTAATAAATAAATTAACGAGATAGCCTGTGAGAGGTTACACTTACCGACTACAAGTCTTATAAGTTTGGTACAAGTCAGGCACTGTACATACAATAAACTACCTACTTACAAGAATATTATATTTGTACTTTTTATGTGAATAGGGTTCAATGCGATTCAATGATTTGCTTGTACTAATATACATGCGAAAATTCGGAGGTTTGAAAATCTGGATGTTTGTTGATGTTACTCAATCACGCTTTAATCACTGAACGGATCGGAATGAAACTTGGCACACATAATTAAAGATTAGATCCTGAACTAATTACTTTTAGTGCAGGAAATTTCCATTAAAAAACTCATTTACTGCGACTGAAATCGCAAGCGTTAGCTAAGTTTAATATTTTGCTTCTGTAGCTCGACAAGACGCATAATTTTACAGAAGGCCTTGAAAAGCCCTGGAAAACCATACGATACATCACCCCACAGGCTCATAAATAAATATTGTATGTCTCTTCTAACTTGAGCCCGGCAAGTAGACACCGAATGAGTGCAGAGCGTTCTACTTTAATTAAATAATTTAATTAATTCCCAAGCAGCCAGATTCATATTTCTATACAATTCTCTTGTAAATGGCCATCAGAAAATTATAGACTTTTGCTTTAATTAAAAAGGGCTCTATATTTTAAAGATTTTCGCTTAATTAATGGGACTACTGAATAAATGTTTCGAAGTTTTCATGAAGCCTTTGCTGAACGCAATGTTTGAGTAAGTTCTTTTTGATTTTAAAGTAATTTATTTTATGGGGTTTTAAACTAGTGCTTCCTCGCGTATTTCATCGTAGATTTTTTGTTTATATATTTTTTTTTAACAGGCTGCTTTTAAACTTGCAAACCAACTGCCATGCAGACACTTCCGCATCTGAAGAGTTGAAGTGAAGACGAAACAGAGGTCAACAAGAGCCGATGCGTTTCGTGTTCTTCGACATTCATCAGAAAAACTATAAAGAGCCCTTAACGCTTGACCTTGCATTATGGACCCCTCTGCGGAGATCATGCCTACCTAACAGCTGCTCCTAGAGAGTTAGATTCCGTTCCATTCCAAAACAAGCTAAGCTCACAAGAGCAAAGCACTTGCAAATTTAAAACGGGGTTCGTAGATACATATTATTGAAATTTCTCAAAACTGCGTTATGTTACCTTCGCAGACTAATAATCTTATCAGTGAACAAAATGAAAGTCCTAATTTACCTAATCGTTAATTTTAAGGTTAATTCCAGCTAATAAATTAATTTGTAAAATCATACAATATTTGACTCAACTAAAGTATAAAGAGGAATATATTAATGTAGTTATGTTTGTTTGTTAAAGATAAACTTAAAAACTACCGAAACAATTTTAAGAATTATTTTATCATTAGAAAACTACTTTAGCACATAGTCTTTCACAGTTAAGTGTCAACATTAGAATGATTAAAAACGGGAAATATGTCTGCCCTTAGCCACCACACCACCCGCAAATTCCTCAGTTGCTCCATGATCATGACGCATGAAACTGAGTTGAAATATCGGACACTCATACAAAAATGAAAAACCACGGTAAATTTTCTATTTTTAATCATTCCTAAGTTAGCTTCGCTATGCTATATACGCTTTTGCCAAAGCAAATTTTAATTTTTTTTCACTTGAAACCTCATAAAACGCAAGTAGCGCAAAGCGGTTGGGAAAGTTAGTTTAATATAAACATCCTGTTTGTGGATAAGAGGAATATTATTAATTAAGACAACATACATTATACAAGCTGATAGTATCTTACATATTAAATTATAATGGAACGCTTATTTAACTAATTCTAGATTATTAAACCACAAGCTCACTATCTCATACGTAAACATGCTTTACCTATTCATTTAATTAACAATAAAATAATAATAATTTAGTTACACATATTTACACCTTCACGGGGTAAGCAGAGCGTGAAAAACCCAGTCAAAAATTAAAACGAGTTTAAAATCAAACAAAATTGACTTTCACATTTTCATAAAGGATTTTAATTTAAATTATTGAGTTTATGTAATCTAATAATCACTGTCTAAGTGTTTTTCTGTTTCTCTTTACGTATACAACTAAATAAAATGAATATAAAGCTCCGAGCAATACTGGAGCATTATCTGTCATGCTCCAGTGTAGGCTGGTACCCTTTGGTGGGGACGTATTAGTACCCAAACTTATAATAAGCTGATTATGATGATGAATGTTTTTTACAAACCTAAACAGGTTCTGAGCTCATGTATGTACCTTCTGATTAGGTAATGTTTGAATAACCCGTACTATTGAAATACGGAATGTAAAAAGAAATCTGAGCGAGGGAAGCTGTCCCTTATACCCGTTGAAATCATCGGCTGAAAATTACCAACTAAAACTAATTCATCATCATCACCTCCCTAGCCAACTAAAACTAATTACCAATCAAAATATAGGTACAAAATGTAGCGAAACGTAAATTCCATGAACTTGCATTGCAATTAGCTAATTATCACAAATTGGAAGCCAAATAACATTAGTTCGCGTAGTTCCTAAAACAATGCAACACAGCTGAAATTCATTTTGTGTGGTTTAATATGCGCTTATTTATGAGATGTTAGTTATTTACCTGGTTAGATTTAAAGCCATTTCGCCGAACACATTGTGGGAGGTTTTTTATAAAGCCGTTTAGTTTATGATATATTTTTTTTTATAGACCGAGGTTATTTGGCAAAAGACCAAGTAGGTATAGTAACATAACCAGCAATATTAAAACAACCAGCCAGCGTAAGGGTGCCCAATGGTCCTTTGCAGTTTGGTTTAAGGCGTTGTATTGATAGGATCGGATCGGAATAAAGCTTAGCTCTCTTATATTGACCTACCTAAGTAAGAAAATAAATAAGTGCCTTGCATTAAATTTCTAAGTTAACTCGCGACACGACGCGACAAAAAGGCGAAAAGATAAATGATGCATCTTCAAGTAGCTTTACGCCGCTCCGCGTGGCATCGATTTCCGGTGTGAACTGACCCTTATTATTCAAAAATTCTCAGAATAAAATTTTGTTTTTTCAAGCATTTTTACTCTAATTGATCGATAAAATTTATATGCTCCAATTTTTTTTACGATTCTTCCCAATGTCCATGACTTTTTGGACATGGACACCCTGTCATATTAATTAGTGATTGATTAGTATGACCGAAATTAAATCATAGCGGATGTAACTCAAAATGATCGCTATCTCAATTATTAGCATTAACAACGCTCTAATTATATAGGGTGTTCAAAAAATAGCTGACCATATTTTAGGGTGTGATTCTATCCATGAAACTGAACAACTTTCCCCAAGGAACATATATCTAAATATGAAAAAACAAATTGGCTCTCCCATACAAATGGTGTCAGCGGGTCGAGTCTATTTGTATGGGAGGGCCAGTTTTTTATTCATATTTCGACCTACGTTCCTTGGGGAAAGTTGTTCAGTTTCATGGGTAGAATCACACCCTAAAATATGGTCAGCTATTTTTTGAACAGCCTGTATTTACTCACTATAGAGATTTGCGTTTGATTGAATATTGATTGCCTATTACTTACATTTATCAGCGGATATTGTAGCATTTGCGGTTTTCATCAGTTCTATCATTCTATTAACATTGTGCGTGAGTAAACATGTTTGTTTGTATATGTTATACTTCTCTCATACGTCAATAATATAGTTAGATTCGATTGTTTAGAACAAAGTAGAACAACAAGGCTAATTTACGCTATTCTGAAAAATATATTAAGGTAAGTACTATTCCAAGTTGGAGTGCACGCAGCAGTATGAAAAACTATAAGATGATCGCTGTGACAGATTCATTTTTTTTTGTTTTCCTTAGGAATACTTAGCATTAATCGCAGCAACCATCTTAGTTATCAGATCTATTTTTCGTGTATTAAAGGGTGTCTATCGGGAAATTTTCAAGTTTGAAATTGAATAACTGTAAAACTCAACATTGTAGGTGCTTAGCTCAAGTTATATTTTTCCAAATTGAGTATTCATGTTGCGGATTTATTATTCGTGATGAATGAGTTACTCGTTAGGAGGACATTGCGCGTTTGTGGTCGAGCAATATCTGACTGAAACGAGTAGTGCGCGTCGCAATTTTTGCGCCTCTGCGACTCCTCCGGGTCTACCAACGCCAGCAGCAACACCAGAACATGCGAGACGCAGCAGTCTGCTGCTGCTACGTGCAGTCCAACTTGGAATAGCACCTTTATACTGCCTGTAATAATTGTAGTACATGGTACAGCAACAAAAGACAACAGCGATTCCCGTGTATTTTCAATAAAATGTAGAGATGGTCGCGTAATTAAACATGTCCGTGCTTTTTGTAGTAAAATACTTATTTAACTAAAAAAAAGACGACGAGAGTTTCTACGAAGTTTTAGCTAAGTAAACTGAAACAAAAATAGTATATATCATATCATCAAAACGTAACAAGGTAACGCATCGGTGGCAGAGCGAATTCTCATGTTCGGAGGCCTAATGAGTACTATTACCCCGGTGGGCAACTCTTGCGGATTGCTTTCAGTGACACACGTCATTCCAGTCCCACTGAACGCGCACAACCCACTACACTCAAACTCCAACTCTCTGCCCATGATGGTAGAGCTGAATATGCCTTGTTTTAGATGGGAGTTAAGATCTTTTGGGTTGGTAGTGTGGATACGTGTGCTATTTTCTGTTATTTTATAAGCGGTCACTTGAGCAACTGCAGGGTTTACATAGGATGATTTTCGGTATATCATTGAAGCGAAGATAGATAGATAGATAGATAAAGCATTTATTCGGTACCATAGTTGTTACAATTAGACGACTTAAAAACTAAATAACCTAATAGCCACTTACTCGATACCGAATAGGTTCCCAGCTCAGCATAATGCTACAGTCAAAGACCATAGCGCTGGTTTTCAGTGGGAACCTTACTAAGGGCCGTATTTATAATCAGCTCTCAAGAGTGACAGCGAGTTTGAGTTCGTATCAGAAATGTCATTTCAGTACAAAACGAGCTGTCAAATCCATACTTAATATTGCTCTCAATCTTGAGATCGCTTTATAAATACGAGCCTAAAACTAACTTAACCTAATAAAAATATCAAATAACAAAACAGTAGGTAAATCTATTGCATTAAAATTGTGCGAAGAACGTAAGCTGAAATTGTTAATATGACAGCCCGTTGAGAATCAGCATTTTCTTTCCATTTTGTATTGTAAATTTTCAGTACTATGCGAGGGGCATTGATTATTTAACGATTACTAGGTAGGTACATCATGACGAACATTTATGAAACTCAACACAATTTTGTAGCTTTTAATGGTACAATCAAGAAATGGTAATGATAAGTTACCTAAAACAACTCTTACAGGTTTTTTTTACTTAAAAAATTAAATGAAGTTCAGTACCTAAGTAATAAATAACTGATCACAAAATCAGTTGAGTTGATGATTAATAGTATTTTACAAAGGACATTAATGACAATGTAACTAAATACGTCGACTCGAAAGAAGAAGTAGAAAACGGAAAATACTAGCATCCGAAAGTTGTCTCGTGTATGTCCCTCTTATAAATGCTATTACTATTGTCACAGTAAGCACAAGTTAGTTTTAAGACGTAGCCAAATGGACGTCCACTCCTTAGGATGTTATTGAGACCTTTTCTTTTATTACCTAGTACTGAATGCCTGCTTTCCATTTAGGCGTACATATAAAACGCATTTTTTTTAAGGCTGCGTACTTGCTATCAAAAAGAAATGTCCAGTTTTATAGTGTTTCATTCAGGACTGTCAGTGTTTCAGGATGCGTACCACTTTTGTATTTTAGAATATTCTGTATTGCACTAGACGATCGACTCATTTAGTTTATTTTAGTTCCTTGATTTTTCGTCATGTTCACGCTATATTTAAAGTTAGGGTCAGTTCACACCGGAAATCGACGCAACGCGACTCGCAAGCTGTTTTAAGATGCATCTCGTTGTCCCACAAAAAGCTGCGCAGCGAGTCATTTTCGGTTCGTAAAGTAAATTAACTTCTAAGTATAAGTATCACGCTTGTGAAAGTGCGCGTCGCATCGCTTCCCGGTATGAATTGACCCTTAACCCTTTACGGCATACGAGTCCAAATATGACCACAATTTTTTATTAGTTATT
The DNA here is from genome assembly GCA_029255725.1 of Scrobipalpa atriplicella. Taxonomy (NCBI): domain Eukaryota; kingdom Metazoa; phylum Arthropoda; class Insecta; order Lepidoptera; family Gelechiidae; genus Scrobipalpa; species Scrobipalpa atriplicella. The sequence continues at coordinate 21,979 of JARACY010000683.1, forward strand.
TTCACTCAATAAATAATTAAACAAAAATAAAATATCAAAAATGGGTGGTCATATTTCGACTCGTATGCGTTAATGGTTTAAATTGAATATTACATTAATCATTAAAGTCATGCCCAGTTTTACTTTGTACCTACGTATAGTAATTAATCTATTATTAAAGTTATATTCGTGAACTACACGTGTAAATTCTGTTCTTCTTCCGGATTCTCCTTTACATAGGATTATATCTAAATAATTTGTAATTTGAACATGAGACGGAGCTTATCGCATAATAATTAATGCTTATGACGTCATCACTATCTTGGTTAATAAATTCAAACATCAAGCGACTGAACTTTAAACATTCGTCAGTCGGTTCAACTAAGTAACTACTTTACTAATGATTCTTGAGGAAAAGAAAGACTTAAAATTATCCTTTATTCGTAAATTAGGATATCTTTAACAGAGTTATGAAGATTGAGTAAAGTTTTGAAGCTAATTTAAGAAAGTCTATTCAGTCACTGGCTTTTAAAGCTGTCTTGATTAAAGGAAAACTTCCGGAAGACCATTAATTACATAATAAAATTAGTAATTTATTAGAATTACCTTAATTGTAGGTATATTATACAGATTTAATCGTAGACTATTGAGAGGCAGGTAGTGTCGAAGTGCGCATGAAATAAGTGTCTGTGAAGAATAGCACATTCGTTGAGAAATTACGCAGGAACGACTATTACATGCCCATCTGACAGAATGGATCATTCGGACAACCAGGTGATCATCCTGCAATATTCTAAACTAGAAACAACAACACAGAGTCATTCCCCACCGGGAATCGAACCCGGGACCTCCGAGACGAGAGCTCATGGATCAGGCCACTATAGAGCACGGAGGCAGCTACCATTGGAATTTCATAGTCGTATGCCTATTATAGAGGAAGCTGGGACAAAGGCCCATATCGCGGTATTCCCATCAGGAATACCAGTATCTCAAGATAATGGGTGCCGGATGTACACTGATATTCTCCGTGATAGTGCTTCGTGTACAGTGTTACGGAATATTCAATTGCCTAGCCAGTTAGGCCTCTTAACCTAATTTGTAAACAGCTGGTACTGCTAGAATTGGGTACTGGGAAATAATCGGATTGGAGATGTGTTTTCTGTACTTCTACAGTCTATTCTAACGATTATAAAGATGAGTAATTAAGTATGGGACAGATTTCGAAGTTTCAGGTAAGTATGTGTGCTGTACATTACTATAATAATAGTTTAAATGAATGGTCTTTTTTAAACGAAGCAATGAATGTTTTCAGTAGGTCCTCAGATACCAGCATATTCTTTTCTTATGTATAGAATACAATGTTAACCTAAATACCGTATTTATAGGTTCTATTGATTAAATTGATGGCTACCTTTACGACATTCTTAGTGACTTCCATAAACCCCGTATAGGGTTCGCCGCACAATATTAAAAGAACCGCACAGAATTATCTACTTGACCTAAAAAAAAAACTATGAAAATGTATTGTCACCTCTAATATTAAAAAAGCATAGAAGTTTCAGCTGCTCCGCTTTTTGAGCACTTTGTAAATATTTTAGTCCCATCCATCTTTTCACTAAGATGCTAAGGCGTTAATTCTGTAGGTATTAGGTATAATTCATCTAGAAAAAAAAATGTTGTCTATAATTATTTTGTGAATTTTCAAGTCTCAACTCCAAAGATAATAATTATGTACTAAGTGGACGCTAAAGGCGTATTACCCGCGCGCTTGATAGAGTTCTTTTTTTGGTCCGAAAGGTTCACAACGTTTCAAATGTTCCACGGCATGCTTTCGAATGTTCTAGATCATTCTAGAAATTTCTAGAGAGTAAAATATCTAGCCCTTATATTATCTTTAAAAGCATGATTTTGCCATAAAAATTTAAACATTCTTCATGGAAAGTAGATAGAGGGTTTAATTTGATCGTACACTGACTCGTTTTAGAACGCACATTGTACTCATTTTTAACTACCTATTGTTATATTTATAGGGATACCTAAATTACTTTTATAAAAGTAAATGTAATACAATCAAAAGAAAGAATATCAAAGCATCTTTTCTAATTTTCAAAAATAATTTTGTTTTCACCTGCGAAGCGCATTTCCATGAAATTACTTTTCTCGTCTTGTGCTCATGTGCTCACGAGCAATACTAACTTTCTAGCAGCGAACTTTGCTCATATTACAAAAGTTGCCGACGACATGATAGAAGTCAAGCGATTGCCCCTCCTATACAATATCAGCGAGAGGAATTTTACAGACGTGAGAATTAGATGAAATTTCAAGTAGTTTTAATTATACTTTTAGTTTTAGGGTGCGCAGTTATTTGTGAAGAGAAGCGTTGAGTTTTTCTATAGAGTTAGAAGATAGTCGGTAGACTGAAGGTTCTACATTTAATACCTACTTGCTAAACAAAATTCAGATATAAAATTATGCAAATACCTGCTGTTGTATTAACGGTCCTTTTCATGTTTAGAAAATATTTTCAAGGGCTTAAATATGAAGGGTCCAAACTCCAAGCTTTCTTGATAAGCTGGGCTACCTATATCTAAACTAATAAAAATTTGGGAAAAGTGATGGATAGAATCTATTAATAAAATTTAAATGAGTACTTAGTTTGTAAAATATTTAAGCAAAAAATATTTCCTGCTGCTTGAGTATTTCACCCGAAATTTCCATTTTGTGATATTGCAAATTTTGGGTAAACCATTTCCATATTTTTACGGTGCGAAAATTTATTACGTCTTGGTTGCCTGCACCCATAATTTTGGAATCTCGTAGGTATATTATTCTTGCCGCTTTTTTCCCATTATTCATTTTAAAAATCAGAACGCTTTTTTATTTACGTCGTAGATTACAAAGGTTGCACAGCAGAAAGGTGATGCCAGAATCCATTCGAAACCTACATCAAGATCCGTCTGCCAAATAATCAATCACCTCAGGACCAACTGGGGTCCGTTCCGAAACTTCCAATTTTTAAAAATGGCTACATTGCGCTTCTCCTTCTGATCGAGAAGTATTTCAAGTCGACGAACAACCCGAGGGACCCTGGTGTTAGGTGTCAACAACCCGGAAATCCTTTTTCTTATTCCAGAAAATAAAGTTATTCAACCTGCATTGTCCTAAATAAACTAGGAAAAATGACACAAAGTGATAATATAAAACTTACCTATGCAAAATAAATCTTAAAGCAGGTTTCCGGCCAACCGTCAAAGACAAAAAGACTCGTATGGGAAAATTTATGGAAAACCATTGGATAAAATCACCATACGAAACCCTTTGGGGAGAGTGTATGAGACAGAAACGGTTATAAATTATTCACCATGATCAATAATGCTTTAAGTTATGATGTCCTATCAAAACCAGAGAACGGCTTTATGGCACCCATCGAAACTATATGAAATGGGACCACCGCTTTCTGGTAAAATATCTGTTTCACTTTTAAAAAAGGTGAGGAAATAACTTCAGTGGCATAAGAATTTTTTCATATTGATCGGTATCATGAAGGCAGACACAGCCAGCTGACTTAAGCTGGAACGAGAAACCCTTAATTGCATATGAAACCCCTTAAGAATAAACCCTTACATAATCCAAGACATTACAACGAAATAACTGCTCAATTCGGGTCGATTTCCAATGCTGTTATCATATCGGATACGGTCCAGGATGTAGTAAAACGCACGTGGTGCTGGGTGCCATATTGTTTTGTCATTCGCACTATACATATATACATATGGCACCGGGTTAGGATCAGGGTAGGATTATGTAGTGATGTTATTGGATTCCAAATTCGATAGATAGATCAATATTCAATGAATATTACCTACTTGACAAAGTTTATCAAAAAAATATTATCACATAAATTTTATGAACACGAAAAGATTATAGTACGATATAATGTAGAGCCATTGCCTTTACGATTGTGAATTTTATAGTAGGACTCATTGATGGATGACTAGCAGTCCACACTTTGGTCTCCTAATAAATGATACGACTGTGAAAATTGAACTCCAAATCGTGTTGATTGGGTTTTGATTGGATTGGTGATGAGTGAGAACTTTATAATAAAACCCTAGGGTTCACCGCACTTCGGGCTTTTACAATACCTAAGAGGGGTATAGTATCAAAACCCGCTAAAACGTATTTTTCAAAATGGTGGCAAAATGAAAAACAAAAAACGCACGTGTTGATTCGACTAAGATTTTAGCGGGTTTTGCAACAAATTGATTTTTATCAGGGTTTTAATGGATTTTGCTACTTTATTATCGACTTAACTTACGCAGGATTGAACGTATCGTACAGTGATCACATTAGTTGAAAAAAAAAAAAATAGAAATGCATTTTAGCGGGTTTTGATAAAAGAAACTTTTCTTTAAAGAAGCTTCGTCTTTTTAATTCTTCTTAGAGAAACTATACGTAGTTAGCACAATTTTATTATTTTTGCATAAAGTTATGCGCCGTGGGTAGCAGAGTGGTTTTAAGAGTTTAGGATTTAAGTGACTAAGAAGATTTATAAATTATTATAATATAATATTAAAATTGCATATTGTTCACTTAAGCTTTATAAATATTTTCATGAAACTTTCTTTAAAAAAAAAGAGCGTGTGTGCCGAGCACGTGTAGTGAAACTTCTCTGACATTATTGCCATTTAGACTTCCGTCCCAGCCTCATCAGTCATTATCATGCATGACGTACTTATTTCCGTGACGCGACCTTGAAATTTTACTTTCAACGCGCCTAAAGAAGTTTCACTCCAGAACTGTAAATTTTTTAACTACTTTTTTTGTACTGAACTTTTAAAAGGCATACCTACTAATGAAACGATTTGAATAAATAATTTTATAAAATTCTTACCAAAATCTCCGCATCCAATAAAAAGTATCTAAAATAAAAGCTAAAGATCAAAGATATGTCACGAGCTTAGGTTTTTAAAGACGTTATGTATCTACGTACTGCGGATTGGTTCGATAATTATCACTCTACCTTGGAATAAGTTAAGCAAATTATTTTCTTTATCAACCTATCTCAGTTATATTGTCATGTGAATAATTACGGCAAAAATAATTATTATTGTTTTAAGTATTTTAATATCAGTTTCAATATTTAAATTTCTAATAAGTATATTTAATCTTTTTCTTCAAATTTGATTCACTTGGAATCCTATAAACTCAAAAACTTATATATTATTAGATTCAGGTAGTCTATTGAAGCGCATAAGAATAATGCGATCTAGAGCTAAATCTTGATTTCTAGCACGTTCGAATAATTTATGCTTCCACACATAACACTGTCTTGAACAACTCTCTCCTTAACTTGCCGTAAACATAGAGCTAGAAAACTTAAAGACTCACGGTAAAATTTCTAGATTTTTTTAAGATCAAGATTATATATTTAGCTTTGAGCATGGGAAAAGGCATAAAGAAATTTAAATATTCCGAGAAAATGCAGAGCGCTATTTACTTATTTACTACAAAAAAACGGCACGGCAGCAAGGCGCGCTATGTATGAAAATGAATGCAACAACGGCGCGACAATGCGCGGCAGTGTTGTCAAGAATGTACTAAATGAAGTTTCGCGCCATGTCCGTCGTCGTAGTGTTCCCAGTTTTCTTTCCCACGTATTAGTCTTCGACTTTAGTTATACTTACTCCTCTATTCAATGCTCTATGAAGCTAACTAAATCAGTGCACCCTAGTTTCTACCCTGAAGGTGTACCCTTATCAAAACTACTTAGCTTCTCGTGTTCTAGGCTTCAATAATCTATGATAATTTTACATGTAAGAATTTAGCCCCTGTGCATACACAGACCTTGACATACCAACGTGTGTAAAAGAGAGCTTAACGCAAATAAGGGTTGCTCAGTCAACGAAACTGAACAACATTCACCATTAAATTCTTTCAGGAAATGAATAAAAAAATGTCTGATCGTGATCATTTTATATGGGAAAGTCAAAAATTATTTTCATTTTCTGAAAGAATAACCTTGTGAAAGTTGATTAATTTCAGTTATAATTACTTTATCATGCATGAGTCTAACATTAACTCTATAATAATCGCATAACAGTAAGATATTTAAGCCACGTAATTATTTCAAAATGAAAATGTCCCTAAAAATTGGGTAATCATCCTCATGGGGTGAATGAAAAATTACCTATGTTAAAAACTTTATAATGACTCCCCTGATCCTGAACTGCCCTGAATTTTTATAGGCCACACAGGAATTCAACGGAAAAAGGAAAATTTCATTATTTGTTTTTATTGAATTTGTTGGGAATGACAGTATTTTTATACACGGTAACAAAATTAAGTAACAAAATTACGTCTCGACTGATGATGATTAAGTGTGCACCATCAACAAACTGAGATACCTACTTTATAATAGGTCTTAAAGCGGCGTAAAAAAAAAATGTTTGGAGATTGGGCTATTTCTATATCAGCTATTCAACGATCTAAGTACTTTTAGGCCCCTATTTATAATCAGCTCTCAAGAGTGACAGAGAGTTTGAGTTTGAATCAGAAATGTCATTTCAGTACAAAACGGCCTGTCAAATCCACACTTAATATTGCTCTTAAACTTGAGATCGCTTTATAAATACGAGCCTTATTATTTTTTCATTGATCTCCAATACATATGACACACACTGACAAATTAATAGAACAGCATGTAAAGTTCGACTGAAAGTCTAGTAACGTCAGCGGAATATTATTATCTTTCATATTGGGTCTTATTATACGGGTACGGGGTATAAGCGACAGCTTAACTGAAACTGAACAACGTTCACCAGAAAATTGTTTCAGGAAATGATAATATTTTTTGATTTTCCCAGACGATTTGTATGGAAAGGCTAATTTATCTTTTCATTCCCAGTGAAAGTTGTTCAGTTTCATTGACTGAGCAACCCCTATCAGTTTGCGTTAAGCTGTCCCTTACACCCAGTTTAAGAGTTTCGTAAATTTGCCCTACAAATAGGTACGTTCGTCGAAAGTTCGTCGCTGACTTTACGCAGGTTTAGCTAGGCTTCTCATTATAAACCTTTATAAACCTTATGGTACGAGAGTAGGTACACAAACTAGGAGTTAATAACATCCACCTATGTAATGTAAGTTAACTGGAGAGGTTAATTTATGTTTAGCTAGCTACACTAGAAGTACTTTAAGTTTCTTGCTAGGATATGCAAATTATTGTGTGTCAACGAATATTCACATGAACCTATGATATTAATAAGTTGAAAACCAAGATTAACTTGTCAGTCGTGGCAGAACTTTGGCTCGTTTTCGCTCTGCCTACCCCATTAGGGATAAAGGCATGATTTATGTATGTTTGTAAACCAAGTGAGACGAGGTTCCGTGCTGTGTACTACTGTGCAGGCTCAATCTAAGGCTCGTATTTATAAAGCGATCTCAAGATTGAGAGCAATATTAAGTTTGGATTTGACAGGTCGTTTTGTACTGAAATGACATTTCTGATACAAACTCAAATTCGCTGTCACTCTTGAGAGCTCATTATAAATACGACCCTAAGATACCAGGTTTGCCACGTGGTTCGTGAATGAAATAGGTCGTGAATTCGAATCCCACTCGCTTTTTCTTGTTATGATAAATAAAAAAACTACATCTCGATGCATGTGCATATTTTACTGGGTATAAAATTATTCATTTGTTCAAAGTTTTAAGGGTAATACCTCAAAGTAACAAACTTACATTTAAGGTCACTGTATTTCTAATATAATTGTTTTGGATAGTTTATTTAGTTTTGTTGTTCAACAACAGTTAGGACCCTAAACAAACACGGATAAATCCGATGAAAATTCGTGTTCCAATTTACAAACAAAACATGAATTAAGTATTCTATTATTTGTACAATATTTCAAATACTAGAACTTTTTTTTATGAATTCGAACTGAGTTTTTGTAACAATAATCTTGTTTATTTTTGTACAGTTTAAAAATATCAATTTAGATAAAAAGATACCACATGATTATAATGATACCGTAGAATTATGTCTCTATTACCATATTCTTGCATGTCTCAAAATCAGTTTTGCACTATGTAATGCCGCACTTTCTACTTGACAAAGTTCGGAAGCCGTAAGCACAAGAGTAGGAAAAACTACAGAAATAAAGCTTCGCACAACCACGCAGCGTTAGGTATTTATACACACAGGCATGCGTCTTTGCGTGTTCGAGCTCTCCTACCACGTTAACTGCCGTGGCACATTCAGCGTATGCAAGACGTCCTCTTACAACATTTTTATAGAGCGTGCTGCCCCCGTAGCATGCGGCCGCAATAAAGCTGTGATAGCCTTTTTATCACACAATTTATCGCATCTATCTGTCAAATTGTATGCGAGTTTGACAGATAGATGCGATATATTCGTTATCGCGCGACGGCATGCTACAGGGGCTGGTATCAGCGCAGTCGTAAGTATGGAGCTTTGTCTCTGCACTGTTTCTTATCTTACTTGTAGTCGAACCCATGCTGCAATTAATCGAGTTAAGGAGTTTGTTACGTTATTATGTATGATGTACAGTGACTCACTGTCAGTGAGTGTACTGTACAAGTTCATAATGACTTTAGGAAATAGTAGGGTAGTTGACTACTAAGTGTAAATTATTAAATAATAGTAAATTATTATGACACGCTAAATACGATTTATACAACACCTACTTATGGAAGGTGCTAGTCTGTACCGACATTTTAAAAGGGCAGCCTATCGATAAAAATACACAAAAAAGAACGCGTCTCACGCGTAGGTATAGGTATATATATAGGTTACTATCCAGTTCCCGTTTTCGATACCAATGTGATTGAAATACCTTTGATAATCTGGAAAACGATCTCTCTGCTAAATTGGGACGACCAATCCAACTACCTACATTTGATTATTGTTCAGCAGGCGTGGGAATATACAGTGAAAATTCGGATGTAACATCGATGGATTGCAAATTCTAATCGTCCTACCAGTTTATGTAGACAGGGTGTTACTTTAATTACGGTGATAGCTTATGGAATGATTTTTTTAACGATAAAAGAATTTAAAAAATATAGCAAACACCATAAAAGCAGTTGAAATGTGAAGGGACAGCGTACCAGAAACTAAAAGGGGTTGCTCAGTCAACGAAACTGAACAACTTCGACCAGGAAATTATAATATTCCAGGAATATTTATAAATGCGAAAGTAACCCTGTCTGTCTGTTTGTTTCTTGCTCTTTCACGCCTAAACTGCTAAACCGATTTTGATGAAAAATGGCAGGACGATAGACGGTAACCTGGAGACGGACATAGGCTACTTTTTACCGCGGGAAAATATCTCATTCCCACGGGAAATCTATTTGGCCGCGAGTGAAACCGCGGGGCGGAGAGCTAGTTTGATATAAATCCGCATCCCGGTCCCGAATATCATGATTATAAACCGTTTACGCTTCTCATAAAACGATATAGCTTCCGGACATAGATTATTAGACTTTGAAGAAGATGGGTCGTTAGGTGAAAAAGAAAAAGTCGAATTTATTAGTGACTGAAAGATATGGGTGTGATTCTTATCTGATACCTAACCATTTTACTTATTTTGAGTGGTGATTTAACCTGGTTGATATTCCATCATTTCGGACTAAGCGCTTCCAAAAATCCTTTATGCTTAATGCGCATGGCAAAAATAAGAGTCCTGCGTCTGTGATTTCAAATGCAACCCCGAACAATTCAAAGATAGAGTGAACAGGCATCTTTTGGGTGAGTTCTCTCCATCGTCGACTCCGTCTCTGTCGCCCTCGACCTAGACTGGAGTCAAAGCAAACCTATTTCTAATTAAAAAAGTTATTCTACAATATTGTGCACAGATTGGTCCCATCTGCATATACCTACTCACATCGTTACCAATACATAGTCCTAATTTAACGACGATTGCTCGCTTGTAGTAGCGCCGTTGATCCTATACGTCGTTATAATATAACGCGCGGCGCCGTTATATCACAAGCATTGTCGTTATTACGCTAACGGTGCTGCAGATTTACGTTACAATTTAAGCGGCATCAGGTAAAAAGAATATTGTCAATTAATTTTGGTTTACCTAGAATGATGACTTGGTAATAAAATAAATAAAAATGTCTTTCGAAGTAAGAGATCAGTATGGTTGATTGTGGTGAATTATAAACTGAAACAATAATGTTAGACTGGAAGAGATGGTTTTTCCATGGAAAACACTGAAGGGACATTCAGTGTAGGTATTGCTATGTAGAGACATTGGCTCACGACCCGGAGGTCCCGGGTTCGCTACCCGGCAGGAAAACATGACTTTGTGTTATTGCTTCTAGTTTGGTTAGGACATTGCAGGTTGATCACCTGATTGTCCGAAAAGTAAGATGATCCATGGTAGTAACAGATGTTGCGCAAACACTTGAGCACTAAAAACTAGTCCCACGTAGATGGCCGATCCCTGGGATATTGGCTGCCATCACAGAAAATATTCATTCACATTTTGAAATGTCCCTCTGTTAGAAAGACAAAAACAGTCAGAAATGTTAACGCTCTACCTTAACCGTAAAAGCTACAGGCATCATATTATGTATGCATGACACATTTGCCTCAGTGATAAATTTTCTACATTTCCGTACCAAATAGTTCCTACCCTCGTCACAAAACGATCTTAGCCCCAAATCTGTCATTTTGATTGTCGCAAAAAAGTGCCTGTCATGTGATTGTCACAAAAATGTGCCTTCTCCTCAGACCATCAGACCTTCTCAGAAGCGGAAGTACTTATGCAGTAGATTTAAAAGCTTTATTATTCGAGGACAGATCGTTTACAGATAATAAAAATACATGATCGGTAAGTATGTAGTGTTTGACACATCTAATTATCCACTGACTTAAATAAAATCATAGATATCTTTAATGTTTTTTCTAGAAAACTGTACCTACATTTAAGCTTTCCTTAACCTTGGTAAGTTAAATATTTTAAGTAAAACTAAATTACTACGTTTTCTAATCTTATTTGCAACGTTTTGCTCATCACATCATTGTATTAAAATGATTTAATCTGATTATGAATCCTTTCATTTCATCCATTTATTTTTTGGTGCCTATACGAGGTTAGCAGTGAATATACGTTATTAAATCTATGACAATACAACAAATAAAAAAATATCACTGCAGCTTATTCACTCCAGCATAAAAAATCCATTACTAGATGTACTAGACTAGGAGATTATGCAAAAGCCATTACTCATAAGCCGTACTCTAGACTCTTGCCGGACGTCACCCGGAAAGGGATCCTGTTACCGAATGTCCGGCTACCGACTTCCGGAACTAGCCGCCATGTAATTAAGGTACAAGAGTTTGGGGTATAAGCAGTTGTTGCCTACGAGTTAGGTCAAAATGTGACGTTTGTAATTCAAATCACTTTGCCTGAACTCACTGATTTTTGGCGCAAGTTAAGTAGCAGCTTCTTCTCCAAAAGAATTAAATTTCCATTTCTCTATAATATTTGCTAAAATTGGTAGGTAGAGATAAGAGATATCTAAAATTTCTAAAACAAATAAAAACACTGAATCTTGTAATTCACCACAGCATAAAAAATCCAGGAGATTTATGAAAAGTCACGACTCATTCATAAGCCGTCTACTCCAGATTCCGGACATTATTCGGAAAGGAATCCCGTTACCGAATGTCCGGCTACCGACTTCCGGAACTAGGCGCCATGTAATTAAGGTACAAGGGATTGGGTTATAAGCAGAAAAGAGCGAAATTGGCCACCAAATAAGCGATCAAGTAAATTGGTAGATAAATAAATTAAAGATCTTGGAGGAAGAAGAGAGACTGAAGGAAAGTGGTGATCCATACACTATACTGTTGGCAATCTTTAGATACTGACTGAGTTGTAAATAATTTAATTTATTGTATAGTATTTAAGAAATATATTAAATCTTTGGGATCTCAGTCTACTGCATGTTGCTTATTCTATCATTGTCAAAGCACAGTTTTGGTAAAGTTGTTCTGTTTAAAAGGTAAAATTTTCCTCAGCCTTTAAAACTCATGAACTTTCTATAAAGAAATATGAAAATTTAAAATATAATATCTAATAGCCGTCTACTTCTTAGACCGAACCTCCGCTGAAGCCCATGAAAAAAATTATAACACTTGGTTTATTTCACTTTTGTCGGACAAAATTGAAAACCCGAAGCCCTTTGTCGGTAAAATTATTAAAGTGGGTACCAGAGGATAAATGAAAAAAGTTACCACGGAGCGCCTTGTAAATCCTATCCTGATAAAAATTGTGGAAGGAGGTATAATAAAGTTAAAAGATAGAGGCTATTTTGGTGAAGTTGCTCGCTCGGTTAATAGTTGGCTTTCTAAAAATAAAGAAGTAGGAGGAAATACTGGGGTCTGGGGAGTTTGTTTGTTTTCCAGTTGTGTCGATGGGCCCTTGGGGACCTAACTGCAGACTGTTTCTCCATGTTTGTATACCATATAGTTTTAGGTTCCGAATAGTAGGTATGTTTATACGAGTATCAGAGAGGAAATGCTGCCGAGGTGATGGCATTACAGGTTAATCTGTCAATAAGTTCGGTTAAGTGCAAGGTTGAGCAATATTACAGTTTACTTTTTGTGTTTATTTTTATTTTATTTTATTCATGATACTGTGTAACATTTCAATGTCGTACTTGTAGTCATAACAAAATGTAAAATTACAACATTTTGTCCAAACTTGAGGACTGGAAACCTTGTACCTAAAAGTAACCCTTTCTGTTAACTTTAAAACTGAGGTAGAACTCAATGCTAGAATAAATTGAAAAAGACTGAAGTGCAGTTGAAGACGATCTGCTTTAAGAGGTAACTGTCGGCAAGCTATCAGCCAATATTTCCAAAGTGTCTGACGGGTAATACAACTCAATTCGCAGAAACTGAAGTCTCAAAACTTGGGACCAGTAAGGGCTTTAATAGAGTTTACAGCAGAGAGAATATCTTATAAAATTATTGCCAAGATCTTTCTCAAAAAACTATACAAAATACCTACTGAATAAATTGGTGTTTCAAAAAGAAGTGAATTATGAATAAAACCAAAGTTCTTCAACTGTTGTATTTATGTTGTAACAATTTAGTATCATGTTACCTAGTAATAACGTATACATACCTAGTAGTACATGTTTATAATAAAGAAATAAACATTAATAATTTGGTTTACAATTTATTCGACATATTATTTTACATTCACAGAATCAACCTCATTCAATTCGTATTCATTTCGAAAACTCGATCTCAAATAAGGTTAAATGCTGATTATTTTCACGATAAAATTGTTTGGTTCATGGCTTTGACATGATGTCATATCAATGTGGAAACGATAAATACGAACCAATAAATTAATACAAAACAGCTCAAATGGAAATGCTTTTGACAAGTTAAGCTGAGTTTTGCCTGAAAGTGCTGTCTATTCTCGCGACATCAGGTAAGATCGGACGGATTTTCGGTTTTCTTGAGAGGTTCCGGAAATATATTTTTCCTCATTTCCTATTCATGATTTTCAAATGTGATTGATAGTTTGTTGCTCAGGATAAAATTTGCTATCTGCCAGTATTGTTTTTATTTGATTTATGAATTTAAAAAAACGGAGAGAAAGTGCATATTTTCCGCCCGCCAATGCAGGGGTAAAGTAAATTCCATAATTTTTTTCCCACCTAGTTTCAGGACGTCCTACGTTTGGTTTGTGGTCTCCACTCTAGAACTCGTCTGGTCCAACGGCCATCGGTTCTACGACAGATGATTATAAATTCGTAAGGTTTAGAAAATACAACTTTGTGTTCGGTCAATTAGAGTTCAATTCAAGTTATTCGACTCCAATTAAATAATTGCAAACAAAGATTGCAAACGATAAGTAGATTTAAGATACTTTTTCATACTTTTTCGTACTTATAATGGAGTTACATTTTAAGACTGTCACTTTCAAGTCTCGATGTTATTAAGAACTTGTCAAAAGTTGTGCAGGTGATTTTGATTTGACACAACATTAATGATTTTTCTTCGGTCTCGAAGGTTATTAAGGCTCGTATTTATAAAGCGATCTCAAGATTGAGAACAATATTAAGTATGGATTTGACAGGTCGTTTTGTACTGAAATGACATTTCTGATACGAACTCAAACTCGCTGTCACTCTTGAGAGCTGATTATAAATACGGGCCTAAAGGACATACATTTTAAATTAGTTTACAATTTCAAATAAAAGTTCCTAATAAAAGTTGTTTAGTTCACGAGTAGATACTTAAGTAGCTATCATTATTATCCACGACTTATTGGGCACCTAGAATGTACATAATAATATGTGTATGTACGATAAGAACAGAACAGATAACATTGAAACGAGCAAAAACCGTCGTATGCTGTACCAACACAAGACTCTCCGAAGTGGCAAGATGGATGGTTACTTCCTTCCACACGGTTCCTTCCGTGCTTCGTGTCGCATGGGATCACAAATGAGCTGCGATGCGTCACTCATCCATCACTCATATAACTTTGTATATCCTGCTAAAACTATAAATGCAAAAGTTTGCCTGTTTGAATATTTGGATATTTTTTACTCAATCACTGGACGGATTGGTTTGGCACACCATGTAGGTAGGTTATGTCTTGGAATAGGAATTTTCAACGCGGGAAAACCTTCATGTCTACGGAAAAACTCATTTAACGCAGTTTTATATATAATATATAATGTTTTTGTTTTACTGTTTCAGTAGGATGTATATGTTTTACGTACTTATAATTTATACTTATAGATTTTAGCCTGAGGGATTCAATTTTTTTTACACACTATAGGTGTTTTGTTATAATCCAACTAACGCAACTTCTATGTCTTTACTCCTAACAAAACACTGACACTAGAAGTGCTAAATGTTAAGCTTCTCAAGGGCTTAGTCCAATATTAGTACAGAGAATGAGATGGCGTTTCATCAGAGAAGTGAGACTATCAAAGCTCGTTCCTTGCTTGCACGTTCCTATAGAGAACTTCGTTAAACTAATTGTAACAAGATCTTATCTTCGTAAAAAATACCTATATTATGCAGGAGGTATAAATACTGAGGTAGTATCCATCCATTATTTTATTTATACATTCATACACATCCCTCAGACTAATAATTTATTTACATAAAGAGCTGCAGCACTTCTTACTTTATCATTTATTGTATTAGTATGATTTCTTTAAAAACTGAATATTTCTTACGGCTGCCCCACACTGAGAGTTTAAAAAAAAAACGTATAATTTTATTGGAAAAGCCATTTAGTTGCCACTGTTCCACCAGGTCAAACTAATCTTTATTTGAATGTATACCCGCCGGATTCCCGGGTTAGCCTAACGGGATTTTCCAAAACCCATTTCAATCGATGCTATTCTATCGTCAAAAAAAACTACGGTATTCGATGGACGTAATTTTGAACAGTCGGTTTGAATACAGTTGCGTTTTTTTTGTGCAAAAAAAAATTCACTTCTTTTTTGGCAGTCGTTTGAAAATCCTACTTAACTGGTAATTTAAACCACATTAATGTTACGAATTGTTGCTTTTTCTCGCCTAATTTGCTGATTGGATTTCAAAGTTGTTTGACGAATCCTAAAAATTGACTTATTGGTCATAGTTACCTACTGCGTAGGCTACTATTTTATCTGAGGAATAGTAGATTCATAGACTAGGGTGGAAGAGAATCAATTCCCGAGGTAGTTAGACGCCCGAGCGCAGCGAGGGCGGCTATAGTCCGAGAGGAATTGATTCTTCTACCCGTGGCAATGACTCTACTTTTCATTTAGAATATGAGGAAAATAAAACTAGTTGTTAATACAAACTAAGTATTTATTGTTAATAAAGTAGGTACCTATTTAAAATTAATAGTCATATTCATATCATACATCGTGTTTTACATTAAGTGTACTCTTGAGCATTGAATATCGGCTCCATACCGTTGAAGGCTGTAATTTTCCAGACAGTCCATTAAAATATGCAAGAAATACACTTTCGGAAAACGATTTTATATCCTTGTCTTCTCGCCATTTCATAAAATCATTGTATGTGTTTAAATATCTTTCTTTTGATATTTCTGGCAAAAGATTTTCTATGACACAATTTGCCTCGTCTATAATTGAATCTGGTGTCAATATATCGCTTGAACTCATTTTTAATACTTATTTAGCACAAAATATCGCACAAAAGTCCGTCACAGATACATAAAAGAACAGATTTTACTATCCCGCCAATTTGTGTTGACTTTTTAATTATTATTTTTTAATTTTGTCGCGGCACTCGCATCGCAAGTTTGCGCTAAATTCACACTGGCCAGTGACACTAGCTGGTTAAAAAGTCACGACATTTCATAAAGTTTTTTTTTTAATATGAAAAAAAGTCTTCACAGCTGACAGCAATTCAAGCAGTTCTATTTTTAAAGTTCATTCCCGCCCTAGGGTGGGGATGAAATTTGTATGAGTTATTCCTTCCCTGTGAAAGGAAAGCAGCATCTTCCACCCAATAGTCAGATCAAAACAACACTACTTTCCGAGTATGAGAAATGAAAAATACCTTATAGATAATAATTAGTTATGTCTACAAATAAAGCGACAGAAATATTTAGTGGGGTTGGAATTTTATACTAATCTTTTGCCACAAAGCTCTACTCTACATCTATTAAAAATATAATTTGTGCAAAAACATTTATAATGGGAAAATACGAGAGTAAGTAAGCAAGTTAGAAACAAGGGAAAACGGAATACTTACTTATGTTATTCTGAATCACTCTATTAACCGTTGGACAGGACAGAAGTCTCCTAAACTTGTAAACGAAATTGGAAGCCCAGTAATCCGATTTCGACGCCAAAGTGTTCCGTGTCGATCCCCGTCAGAGTCGGGAACTAAATAAGATTACAAACCAAACCAGCCGTTTACTTGATAGTGTAGAGAATGTGTATAAAAACAGTGTCCTGAATGGGCGCTTTTCCACTAGACGGCACGTCAACGGCAACGGCGACGGCACGGCGACGATCACGTGACAATATCTATGGGAATCGATGACATGCCGTGACGGTGCCGTGCCGGCAAGTGGAAAAGCGTGTCATATAATTTCATTGATTTTCATACATTATCTCACCTACGATATCGTCGACGGTACCGTGCCATCGCCGTTGCCGTTGACGTGCCGTCTAGTGGAAAAGCGCCCATTAAGGCAATACAAAGTTTAAAACAAGTATAAAAAAGATTAATTAACAATTCACATTATAAATAGAAAATTTTGTGAATTGTTAATTAACCTTTTTAATTGTCCAATACATGTACCTTAAATATAAGGTAATTAAAAAGTGTAAAAAAAAACATGTAAAAAAAGACCTGGCAACCTTGTTGTGTTCAACTCTGTATTTTGATTGTGAAATGCTGTTGAAAGTTTGATACAAACTACTATTTTATTTGAGGAGTTCTTATCAAAAGAAATTTCTAAAGCAGACAACGTCATATCATATCAGAACCGCCATAATACTAAAAAGGCTTCTTTTCACGCACTGGTCACACTAATTGATTACATTTCAATGACTGCGTACGCTACATTTCAGACGCCAAACCCATAGGCTACTTTTTGCATCGAAAAATCAACTCATTCCTACGGCGCAAATAAAACCACGGAGTGGGAAGCTAGTATTTGATATGAAAGCATCTGTTTGGGTTTGATCATCATTCCTGGCGTAAAATTAATTAGATTCATAGCAATTCTCTGATTCATAGTAGCATAATATTATATTAGGTACAAACATGTATAACAACCTGCTTCGGTGGGCGGCTGGCGCTTCAATCTAATTATCGTTTCATCAAAACATCACCAGATGTCACTTTACCGCTACGTCACGTTTGGTACCGCATTACCACAGGATTATTAATTAATTTGGTAGGTAGGTACAATTCAATTAAAATAATTAGAGGTCACAGCTGTTACATAATGAAATTACAGGTGAGCAATGAATATTTGTTGTCATTTAAATTTGAATTAAGCTCAATTATTAAGGTGTTATTTTACACATGAAACATAATTTCGTGCTTAGATTATTTTCCAAATGTTAATGAAATTTCTTGCAAAGGAGCACATCCATGTTAGTGTATCATTTATTAATAGATACTACATATAGAATGGGTTTATTTTCAGTTTAAAAAATTCGATTCCTTGATTCTTTTAATCTTAAAAAGTAAATTATTCGGATTGTCAGGAAAAAGAGTAAGAAATAAAAATTCAATGAAAACCGTTCTCTGTTACTAAAACGAGTGCTTTAATCATTATTGTTAAAGTTTAACAATGTTAATGGCTTACAAAGGGGGAGAACTTTTTATCTCCTTTGAGGAAAACGTCTTGGCTGAGAGCATCCTATATCTTTTGTTCGCCTGGCAATTATGACGACTTCCTTTACGATTTGTGCTGGCTGGTATACACATTGTATTTCTCTACTTTTATTTAAGTCTAAGGATAAAGACGTGATTTTATGTACGTATGTATGTATTTAAGTCCTGAAACTAGGTAGGGCGATGATATTTGTAAGAAAGCGGGCAGAAATAGGATAAGAACGGCTGAAGACCGAGCTGAATGGCGTGCCATGGGAGAGGCCTATATCCAGCAGCCGCAGTGGACTGATACAGGCTGATGATGATGATGAATGTAAGTAGGTATAGGTGGTTACGTACTGGCATAAATAGTGATAAATATTACTTTGCTTTCAGTGCTGAAAATAAGTATTACTTAACAGGAGTTTGAAATTCTAGGTGTAGCTCAGACGGCGTTGAACAAACCCAAGCAAATTGAATATTTGACACGGGTAGATATTGGAGGAACCTGCAACATTCGGAATGCCATTGCAACGCTCTACCACAGAAATTTAGATCAACCCAATCAAGAGAACACTACAGTTTTTGTCTTTTTTGTATGATTGGGGAAAAATCCTATACGACGCTGGCGCATCGTAGACGTACAACGCTAACATAAAAGTACATAATGACATGTTTACAATATTTATTTTACATACTAAAAATGCTAAGTGTGTCCCTTTGTAAAGTCAGTTCCATCCATTACCCAACCCAACATGTACAGGGTATAATTTGCTTGCTTCGTTAGGCAAAAAGCAAAAATGCTGCCACCAACTTTTTAGTTGAAGTTGCCTCTTGTTATCTAGACCAGTACAGTAGTACTCAAAGTTTTCTGAACCTGTTACAAACACAGCTTACGCGACCCATTCCGCCTTAACATATTTTAACTTTCATTTAATTAATTTATTTATTTAGAGATAATACATAAAAACGCAGCTACACAGAAAATATGGAATGATACAGTTACATGCTAATTTATTAGAAAATATCAATTAATTTGATATTTCAGCAAGAACTATGCATTTTTTTTTAAATGAAACTTAATTTAAAACTAGGAAATCAGGCATTTTTAACAAGAAAGTGGCTAAGTTTGATGCAACTTGTTTAGCGTTTAAACTTAAGTATTTACTAATGGTAGCACTAATTTTTATTAATGTGGTTTCTGTTATTATTAATTAGACTAAATTGTTCAGCTCATCGGCAAAACCTTGTGGCGCGTTCGACGTTTTGCTGTTTAACTAGCAACTCCATGGCCCACTCCAGTCTCTCGCGACCCACAGTTTGAGAAGGACTGACTAGCCGTATTTTCTGCAGTCTTCATTTAGTTTAACTGCTAAAAACAGGGCGTAGTGTTGGTAATAAGCAGCTTTATTTTGGTACTGACATGTTTCTTGTGTAAAGCGAGTCTGTTTGTCGGCTTAATCTTTTCATGGTGTGGTTTGGTCGAAAGAACCAACTTAATTAGATGCTACGCGAGGTAGAATGAAAAATGTTTGCAGTTATAAGTTATTTATAACAACAATACCATAACAAATAAAGGCTCTTATTAAAAATCAGCTATTGAGACTGACAGTGAGTTTGAGTTCGTTCTAAAAATGTCATTTCAGTACAAAATAGCCTATCAAATCCATACTTACTTAATATTGCTCTCAATCTTGAGATCGCTTCATAAATATGATACTTACTTACTAAAGAGTGACTATTATGAACACACAATCACATCATGGCAATAAACAGAACCAAACCTTTGACTTATTTACTGGTTTAACAGTATTCTCAGTATTCCCAGAAAGAGATGCCATCGGAGTATTCCATCTATTTTTATCGCACGAAGTCCAACATGGGCCTGTAAAATAGATCCGTTTCAGCCAGTTCCCAAAAAATACACAGCTGGAGCGATTGAATTTTGAATCCAGTTTTTAATAGCGACACAGTGTCCGGCCACAGATTTATTGCCCGCAGTGATTGGCTTTTGAGTTTCATGATGGCTTGATGGCTTTCGGTCGTATTGTCTCTCGGCTGCTACAAACAAGCAACGGCTTCAATAATTAATTAAGATGTAGCGGACGCGCCACGGGACGTGTAGGCACCAACCAGTGTATCTACCTATATACACAGGAAGAATATAGGGTGTAAGGGCCAGCTTCCCATCAACTAATGAAATGCTTCCATTTATTTCTATAGCACTTGGGCCTATATCAATTTCAGACTGTTCCCAAAAAAAAGACGCTCTGCTGGAGTGATTGAATTTTGAATCCAGTTTTTAATAGCGACACAGTGTCCGGCCAACGAATTTATTGCCCGCAGTTTGTAGCCGTCGTGATTGGCTTTTGAGTTTCGTGATGGCTTGATGGCTTTAGGTCGTGTTGTCTCTCGGCTGCTACAAACAAGCAAATAGTAGGCTTCAATAATTAATGACGATGTAGCGGACGCGCTGTGAGACGTGTACCTACCCAAGTACCCAGGCATATACTTACACAGGAAGAAAATAAGAGGGACAATTTTAATTCAAATATAATTTAATAACTTTAACAGGGAAATTCTTTCAGGAAATGTTTCTGTTTTTTATTTTCTCGTACAAAATGACCACCTGGATCAGTAATTTGTATGGCAAAGTCGTTTTTCTTTTTTAATTCCTAAAAGAATTCCTTTGTGAAAATTGTTTGATTTCGTTGAATGTGCAACCCCTATACTCGTATCAGAAAGCGTAAAGCTGTCCCTTGCACCCTTTATTAGAGACCGGATTCAGTGGATTTTACCAAGTTATTTTAAATTCCGTTTCCTTTTTAATTTCTGTTATACAGAGGCTGCTATGCTATAGTGAGCAGCTGCTGGATGCGGGCTGTACAAAACCTTTTCATCGAGGGTATATTTTTAGAGAAGGCTTATGTCCCGCAGTGTACGTCTTTTGGATGCTGGCTGAGCCAACACGACAAAAATTAACAAGAAAGACGTAGATGACTTAAAGTAATTCATCCCTCACTAGATAATCTAATTCCGCGCTTAATGCAGAGACCACTCCAAGAAACAAGAAATGTAGCGGAAACCAGAACATGTACTTTGAAGGCACAAATGTAATCTGCTCATTAAACCGTCTTTGTGGAGTGATGTGGGCGAAAAAGAATTTATTTTCAGAAGCGGCAAGGATAAGCCTCATAGCCGGATTCCTTTTATCACAGCATTTCGCTCTGTTGGTCGGCTGGGGTATACGGGACGGGAAAATCTGCCTCTGTGGTCTAGTAGACTGAGCATAGGCCCAATCCGAAAGTAGTGGGTTCGAATGTTCGAATCCCACGGAGGTGAGTTGATATTGGTTGTCACTTTGTAAGATTTTTCCCAGTTTGCTTAGGACAACGCAGATTATCTGTTACTAAAAAGATTCCGTGGTTTTCACCAGGGCCTCAAGTCTGCTAAATGAATCGTGTCAAAATGGCATGCCGATGTCGTCTCAATGGTGACATTTTGAAGATTTCGTATTCTGTTAATTTTTTTAGAGATCAATGTCTTTCCAATGGTGTCACAATGGTGTTTCAATGGTGTTTCAATGACTTGCTACAGGATGCCACTGTGATTTTTGACAGGTCAATCTAAAATTTGACGTTTATGTATGGCCACGCTTTAAATGAGCACGGCGAAAAAAGGAACTAACACCGTCATCTTGAGATTTGACAGTTCTCCTTGTACTGCAGGGCCCCCGCCCACGTTCATCTAGAACCGCGTCGTACTGAACCACCGAACCGCCACGATGTTTTTTGGTATTCTGCTCTTCGATGGCTTCATGACGGCATGTTAATTTCGTATTCTACTAAATTTTGACGTTTCGCCTCCATGCGATTTTGGCCGTACTGACGCCATTGAACAACCATACCTATTTTCATAGTGGATTCGGTTAGTGTGTATATATTTTCATATAAAATGAGGCCCTACACGTCGCTTAATTTACGAAACCACATTTTGAGGGTATTTTGCACTCTCAGCGCTATTTAACATGGGAAGTTTTGTATATGGTTTTATTTCTAAAATATGAAAAGTAACAAATTAAAAATGTAGCCTTCGGAATAACGTTCACTGTGACGTGTTAAGTAAGGATTTCAAAGATTCGCCAAGTTGGCTACCGCTTGGTAGCTCAGTTGGCAGAACGGCACTCCAACGGTCGCAGGTTCAAACCCTGCGCACGGCAAATTTCAAATTTCTTACTTTTCAAATCGACAAACGAAAATAACACTCTGCCACGTTACGTACTTGGTGGGTTTAACAGAGGTATTGAGCTCCATGATTTAGCTTAAGCTGCTATTATGCATATTAGATTATCTATTAAGGCCAGTGTTAATATATGCTAAGGGTGATTTTTTATATTATAATATTTATGTATTGCAGTTTGCCAGCATTTCGCTTATATATTAAGTACAACACACGAAAACTTTTGATTTCCTCTCTTCATTTGTACAATATGACCGAAAAAAAAACAGGTGGAAAATTCTATGTAATTTTTAACCAATTTTTATAATATAAATGTGGAAATGAAAGCACGATTAAATGAATGAAATTCGACCACTGTCTCAACCAAATAAACTTTATTGACGTACAAAAAACACAATTAATTTAAATAAATCAAGAAGAATATATTAAGTCGTGTACACTTTTCTTGAGTGTGGTGTGTGATTGATTTTTTGGGTGCAATCTGATTGAATTGAGATGCTGTTTGCCTGCACTATCTATCCGCAGCCGTAGCGCCGAAATTGTGACCCTCTGTTGTACGCGTGCAGTGTGCCAAGTGCCAGTTGTAGTAGGTGATTCTCCATAAAGTCGATGAGCGTGGTTTGTCCGACCGTGGTCTACGCTCGCTCACGGTCCTGTTATTATTTATTTATATTCTGTAAATAAAAGCAAGACATGCATAAACATCATCATGTTATTCATTGTAAGCAAAAAAGTGTTACCTGCTGATGAGCGCACGTATGTGTCACGGAATTACACGATAAATAAGACAGAATGTGTTACAGTGGATTTTATAAGTTACTTACTAATTTTAACCTCAATGCAATATTACGATCATGCATAGTAGGTACATATTTAGCTTTTATAATGTGATCATAATAATCATGGCAGTTGAAAAAAGTTGTTGACAGGCACCTACTTTTTTCCAAGTAGCTTTTTCTTATAGCAAAGATCTAAAGTTTTGCGCTGCAACAGCCAACGTTATTTACTTTTTTATGTAAAATACACTTTTAAATATATGCCAAGTAGTTATATTGAAGAATTATGTTCTGTTTAATACAAAATCGTGTTTAATTTGGAAGTATAATGGTTGATTAGACAAGAAAATAATAAAATCGAACTTGGTATCTTTGAATAAATTCTCTTTGTACTAGTAAGTTTTTGGTAGTTTTTGTGGAAGCTTTTGACGGGCAACACCGGAATTTAGATCACACCTAGACATCTCTGAGGCATGCGCATTAGGGGCTTGGCATGTGTGAGGCGATTACGACACCATGATAGTCTGATGCGATTGATTCCAAAATTTAGCAGAATACCAAATTTCCTTTCAGTGGTAAATCACTGATAATCCAGTGGCATCGATGGAATGACAGGCTTGTCATTATGACAAATGAGCTGCCATTGCAATTTTTTCTTCATTATTTGTGCGTAATTTGTGCATTGATTGCATTTAATTAATTAATTAATTTCATTTTGTTTTAAAAATGAGGCCTTTCACGTCGCCTATTTTACGGTGGCGCGTTTTAAAAATTGCTGATATTGCTGTTCGCCGCCGGCAGCTTATAAGAGTGCTACAGCGACGCCGGCTACGTGTATTAGCGAGAAAAACCTTCGACCCGTTCCAGGACCTCTCCGATAAGGAATTTATGAAGACGTATCGGCTGGACAAAATTTCCGTAAAATGGCTGGTTATGAATTTACGGGCTTTTATACCCAAGCCAAAAAGAGCTGATGGTATAAGTCTAAAATTAAAGGTACACCTACATAACATAGTATAAAGTATCTATCTACATCTACACTATATATAAAAGAGGAAATTTAGACTCATGGGTCGATCGACTTGATACCTTGCTTGATACCCATACGACAGAAGAAGAGGAAAGACTTGTATTTTTGTGTGTGTATGTAGGTTTGTAACGAAGAAACTCAAAAACTACTGAATCGAGGGGAGAAAAATTTGTCATTCCCATGGGAAAGACATTTTACCAACTTTTACACACTTACTAAACCGCGGGACAAAAAGCAAGTCTAAAATAAAACTAATGTAAACATTGTGAACAACAAAAAAATTTATTTTTTAGGTTCTCATTGCCCTTTCCTTTTATGCTTCGGGTTCCTATCAAACCCTTGTGGGGCAAAGCGGGTGCCACAATGTTTCCCAGACTACGGTGTCGAGAGCTGTGAGACAGGTTACACGGGCCCTGAATCTTGTTTACGGCCACTATATTAAGTGGCCAACATCACTTGAAGAGAGGAATAAGCTTAAATCAAGGTAAAATCCCATTTTCTCAAATATAAAAAGCTATATGTTAATAAAGATAAACCCAATGATAATCATAACCTTTACAAATTACAGATTCTATTATAGATTCCACATACCAGGCGTGCTGGGCGCAATTGACGGCACTCATGTCGCTATTATAAGGCCCGAGTACCACGAGGAGAGATATTTCAATAGAAAAGGTTATCACTCTTTAAATGTAAGTACATTACTTGTGTTGGTATAATGCTAAATACATACGTCCATTAATTCATTAATATTTACCATCATTCCATCTTCACCGCATTGCGTCAACAAAGAGTGGCATCCAAAGAAAAAACTAGGTTACTTACATCAAGTAAATTTATTATTACTAGCTTTCTGCCTTCAGTTATGCTACTTTTATTAAATAGATTTGTGACTATTTTTAGATCTGTGATTCGGACCTAAATATCATATGTGTCGACGCCAGTTCGCCGGGATCAGCCCACGATTCAACTGTGTGGCAAGGCCATCCTCTCAGCGTTCACCTCTCCAACCTTTCAAATTTAGGAGAGCAAGTTTTTTTACTGGGTAATACTTATGTACCTAGTATCATTAAAAAATCTGTGATTTACAGAAGTATTTTCAGCAAATCGATGGTTATTTTTTAGATTTTTTATTTTATTAGGTAGTTAGTGAAATTCTTAACTTGTATTTATATGGCAATGGGCATATTTTTTACAAACTATGATGAAATTAATTAATTGAAACACTTATTAAGACACGACTTACTACTAAAAACAAAAATAATAATATAAAATATAGTTAGTTAGTAATGGATGAATCACAGCACTACAATAAAAGTAAATTAAATAGTCATAGCCCTCTGTTACCCATTCTCCTGCATATAAGACCATAACCATAAGGAGAAAGGGTGACTGATAATTAGCGCTGCGTAGTGTGTAGTGTAGATACTAAGTATTTATTATTCTGTGGTAGTGTCGTGCTGTGACTCTACGCATGCATACAGCTGAGACACTTCCTGTTGCCTGATTAACTAGTTTTAAGTTAAGTTGAGTCTAAATTGATATTTGTTTTTATAAGGCAATAAATATAGGTAACTTTATGTTATCTTATCATTTCAGGTGATAGTGGGTATCCACTTCGGGCTACAATGATGACCCCCATATTGAACACCGCACCTGGGACTCCAGAACACCACTATTACCACGACATTCAAAGCTTAGATACTATTTAGTATAAATTGTGACCTTATGGATAACAAAATGAAGAATTACTTCCGATTGGCGCAAAACGTAAAATATTCATTAAAATGTTTGTATTTGAGACAGTTAATTTATTTCTTATGGGGGCCCAACTGAGCTCAACATACCACCTTAATGTGGGCCTCAGTTTCCTGATTTAAAACAATGAATAAAAAAATGACGCAAATATAAAAATCAATAAAATGTGTTTTTTTTTACCAACCAGTAGTTGCCTATATTGAATTGAATGGGTGTTATAGGAAGTTCAAATTGAATATGAAGATATATATAGTAATGTTGGAACATCTTATATAAATTATTTTATAATTAAAAGATCAATTAACTTACCCACAAAAAGTAATGATATCCCACAAAAACATAAATGTGAAAGTGGAAGCCAAGTTCATGGTGGCGTGGTTTGCATAAAAAGTAGTGAGATCTAAAGAAGGAGCCAAGTCTAAGGTTTTTTATAGTAATTTTTAGCTCTTGAATAAAGTGAGGATCATTTTCATGTGACTTGGTCGTTGTAGAAGGCAGATCGTATTATGCTCATCAACGGCCAAGTCCAATGAAATAATCTTAATTGAAGAGCCAAGAATTACTGTAATAGTATACTTCATCTGTATACTTCATGGAATACAATAAATATTTGAGTATTGAGTATTAATAAACCCTATGCTTGCACTGAAAAAAATGTCTAGTACATGATACTAGAATCTCGTTATCCCTACAATATTGTGTAGTTCTATTTGTGACGACAAAACACTTTGTCGACATTACTATCTTATTCTAGTTAAATCGAATTTGTGAATATAACCGAACGTATCGTTATGTGTACAAGATACATTTGTTCACCTTACAAAAGGTCTAGTTATGCGAACTAAATAGATGATAACCATTAATGTACATAATTGTTGTGTTTACAGGCCACACCTTAGTTACAATAAGATGATTAGTAAACTTAAATGTTTTTTCTGTTCATGTAACTGACTAATATTGTTCACATAACAATAAGTACTGTTATTATTGCAATAGTTCTTGTACTGGGGGATATTTATACAGGGTGTAACAAAACATCCCAAAAATACTAAGGGAATCATTTTAGCCCATAAAACTGCACAACTCAATGGGTCAAAATCTTGGATTTGTCCCTTTTGGAAAGTTGTTCAGTAATATCAGCTAAACGATCCCTAGTATTATTGCGACATTTGTTACATCCTAAGTAGGTATTCTGTATTTTTTGTCATTAAATTTAAATGAATGCACCGATATAATATTGGCTTACATGCCTGATTGCCGCGGCTGACAATTAATGTTACTTTTTTAAGTAAAATGACAATAAATACAAAACATAGTCCATTTTGAATAATATGAAAAAATAGAAAATATTATATAACATTACTTTTTATTTTCATTATCACAATCACAATCTTAAAGAGTTCTAATCAGTCCATCTCCATTCTCCACTTCTTCTGCCTTTCTTGAATCTGGAAGGAAATAAATAATAATATTTAAATTGTCTTACTTAAATCTCATTATGTAATGTAATGGTGAACTGAGCAACAGACAGTGAGAGAGATATATAAAAAGTTACCCCACCACTCCCCCAACACTACCCTACCACTGCCCTACCACTACCCCACCACTAGGTACATGTCCTCAGAAACCTCCATTAGGTACACAAGACAAATTAGATAAGTTGCATGTAGGTAGGTACCTATTGGATCACCAATCGTTGTGGATCATCATCAAACTATCGAGTCTGTATAGCATAATGTCGTTACAATTCGGCCGGTTCTCAAGACCATGCCGGCCGGCTCGCGGCGCCCGCAAACAAACAACTACTTATAGCCTACAGGTATTATTTTTTCAACTGTTTAGGTACTCACTTGCAAATATATCAATATAAGTGGACAGATTCCACGATGACAGTATTATATTGAGATCCATCGCAAGATGTCACAAGTCACAACACACACAACACAGAAACTTTCACTTTCAAAGATCGTTGACAAATGGCCGACGACGCGCGCGCGCTTCAGAGGGTGGGTGGCGTGATCCCCTCCCTCTGCTCCCCCGGGCCCCTTCGTCGCCCGTCGTAACTTACTGAAGCGTTCACATTACTATCCGATTAATTATTTTAACAAATCGTATCGTAAACAGTACAAACTTCCAGTACTCAGTACTATCACATCTTTAAGCTTACTATGCATTAGTAAACACTACAATATGTGTTTTAACTAGATTTAAATAGTAAATCTTACTAATCGCTTTTTAAATGCTACTTAAAATGTAGTTCAAATAACTGTTTTTTTTTGTAAGAATAACGATATTTTAATAACTATACGTTCTTGTCGTATTGTAGAAGAAAACTTTTTTCAGTGTGGCTCCCATTTCAGATCTTACTACTTTTTTGTGCAAACCACACCACCATGAACTTGGCTTCTACTTTCACATTTATGT
Organism: Scrobipalpa atriplicella; assembly: GCA_029255725.1. Taxonomy (NCBI): domain Eukaryota; kingdom Metazoa; phylum Arthropoda; class Insecta; order Lepidoptera; family Gelechiidae; genus Scrobipalpa; species Scrobipalpa atriplicella. Next base: position 50,552 of record JARACY010000683.1, read on the forward strand.
TTTTGGTGGGATATCGGATATCATTACTTTTGTCCGTAAGTTTTAACTAGTATTACAAACAAGTATTTTTACTTATGTAAAATACACTTCTGATTACGTTTCAAGCGTTTATATCTATAAATATGTTGTAATTTAACTCAAATCGTATTTCTTTTAGAAGTATAGCGTTTTATAAATTTTTTATAATAAATTCTCCTTGTACTTACCTACTACGTAAGTTTTTGGTAGTTTTTGTGGTAGATTATACGACACAACAGGAGACTACACCGGAAATGACGTCACTCTAGGCAAAATGAAAGGACCGTGCCGAGACGAGGCCGAGACCATGCCAACGCAATACGATTCAAGTTTGAACTTTATCAGAATACCAAATATCGTCATCATGGTCTCAGGCTGGCGCTGGACTGACAATGGTCTGTCATTTGCAAAAAAATAAGAGAATTGGGGGCCAGTCATCAGGTCTTTTGTCGAAAAGACCACTCTGGCTACCGTTTTATAAGTGCTTAAATAGTTAACGTCCTCTGAATGAAAGCTGAGCTAAAAAAATCTTGACACTATCTTATGAGTATCTAGACAATTTATCAGCCTGAGATGAAGCAAGAGTACCTATCGGTAATCAAAGTACTTTAGTAGAGCATATTTTTTTAGTTATTGCTACTAAACACAGTTCGACTTCCTATTACCAATAAAAAAGCCAAATCCATCATCAAAAGAACCCTTTGATTACTGTACTGACTTTTACGGTTGCTTTTGTAGTTAGATGTTGAGAAGGGATGACGAAACAGTCTATTTTATAGCATGAAATTTTGCATAAAAAAATACGTTGACCCTGCCTACGTATGACCCTGTATTTTCCTCTAAGCAACAGAACCGCGAAATCCTCAGATTTCCTTCCGAGCTTTTAACGGGATCACGCATCTCGACTGGAAACGGGATGATGAGCATTACCCTGCTGCTTGTTTCGTGAATGGGCAGCCGTATGTAGCTATTTTTATAAATTTATACAGGGTGTAAGGGACAGCTTCCCGCAAACTGATAGGGGTTGCTCAGTCAACGAAACTGAACTTACACGAAGGACACGAAAATTAAAATATTTTCCCAATACAAGATAACTAGCTTGATCAGACAACTTGTATAGGAAGCAATTTTTTTCCTAAAAGAATTTCCTAGAGAAAGTTGTTCAGTTTTGTTGACTCAGTAACTTCCATCAGTTAGCGGGAAGCCGTCTTTCGTATACTTAGTTGGTGTTTATTTTGTGAAAATATGAATAGGTACCTATTGGTTTGCTCGTGAACCTGTTTGGCAAGCGTAATAAGCGTAGTAAATACCTTCTGTTTGGAGAATAAATTATGTTACATTATTTTGCTTTCAAATTAAATAGTTCTCTTTATTGAAAAAGAAACGTTAGCTATAAAATAAGGAAAACTCATTCCAATAACTTGTTGCTCTTTTATTTATAACAGTTAGTGATCCCTACAACGTAATACTACGATCATATTCTCATCATCGATATTTAAATAAAGTGTTTTTATTGTACAAGTGATTCGTTATTATACAAAATACCTATTTGGTATTCCAAATACTATAATTTTGAAAATAAGGACTCTCTTTCAAATACATAGGTACTCAAAATCCAACAACGTTTTTAGGAATGAATTTGTCTTTGTTGCAAATACCACCAAAACTATGCTTCTGAAAGGAATGTACCTACCTACCTATTCATGAAAGCAAAGCCACTAACGCTATAAATTGTCTAAAGAAATGGCTGGCGTTCCTCCAAGGTCTTTAAAATAAAATTATGTTGTGATTCGTCAAAGTCTAAGTTAATTCAAAAGCTAGATAGTGAGCATTTGTAAAGGTGAGCTTAAAGAAAAATAGGCTACGTCTTTCCCTTCTTATTGTGTATTTAACCGACTAACTCAGAACAGAAGAAGAGTCGAGTCATTGTGATGCTTCTCAAGTGACGTCATAATCATTTCAACTACTAAAAGTCTGCTGCTCCACTAGAAATAAAAAAGAAATGATTAGCTATCTAAAATAAATGTAACATGTTATGAGTATGAGGGACCTTTGACTAAGTAACTGCACTCACTCTAATTTAATTTTGTTTCATAAATATTTTTCTGCTCTCCTGACTGAGCGTAATTTTCTCCTAAAATATTATATCTCGCCATCTTGATGGAATTTTAGTCGTAAATTCTTTTGAAGATGAGTTGCATTTTGTTATTTTGTCTAAAAATTACTTTTCCTCCCCTTTTCAGCCTTTTATTGGACTACTCAAAAGACTAAAACACTTTTTACATTTACAACTTTTCTTGCTTGTTTTTGTTTGCCACTTTTTCACAAAACGGTAGGAAACAAGCTTTGTTGCTGCAAATAATTCAATAAATGGCGCAAAATTTAACTAACAATAGCTGTTTTACTCCTTTCACCCAGAGAACAATATTTCGAACAATTTGTTACGGATTTCAGAAACATTCATCATCTGTTGCCTTTTCATAAATCACTTATGAATTTTAAATTCCTTGCCAAGTCCGTGGCAAACGATACTGAGATGCTTTTGTTATAGGTACCTAGTTTATACGACAGTTGCTGAAAAGGCGATGAATAATGGTATATTTACCACGTAAATACCTAGTTATCACTTCTACGTATAAAATACATACATACATACATACATAAAATCACACCTTTATCCCAAATGGGGTAGGCAGAGCGAAAACGACCTAAATAAGGTCATCCCGCCACGTCTGACAAGTTTTGAGGGCTATTAATTACAGATGATTATGTAGGTAGTGTATTGCTTTAGTGACGGGTTGTCAGCCCATCGCCTAAATTGCAATAATTGAAACCCTCGTATCCCTTAGCTGGTTTTTACAGCATGCCTGGGAGGAGATGCAGCTGACACATTCTATGTTTTTCCATCGCTCCCAGTCCAGCATGGAAGCAGTACGTATAAAATAAGTAGGTATATTTACCTTAGATAAGAAAATAAAAACTGAGACGGGCAAGATTTGAACCTGCGACCTTCAGAATGCCGTTCCATCGCTCATGTGGTGAATTTAAACTTCCTGTTTATTTTTACCACGACATAATTATTTTCATTTTCTATCACCTAAATGACTCTAGCCTACACAAGAGCCTAAGCAAGGATTCTGGTTTCCTTTCTGGGTTGCAGAGGTCAGATGGCAGTCGCTCTGTGTAAAAAAAAAACTAGTATCCTCGTTCAATCCCTTAGATTTCGATACCCCGAGAAATTTGGAAAAAAAGCTCGGGAGATGATGATGATCTAAGTATTGATGACTCTAAATCATTGTAAAAATTTTATCATTATAGTAACTTACCTAATGTTACTGGACCCTGGAGGTACATTTTGGCAGAATAAGTGTTGGAACCGGTCCGTGTTTAGTAAAGCGATGACTTTATGCAAAACCAATTCAGCCAGCGGGAAGCTGGCCCACAAATTACTGGGTTAACGGCAAATTAATGCATGTTCTTGTTAATCCCGAACCCGATGTTTGAGAAGGGTTTGCCTTGTTTTTGCGGAACCCTACTAACACTGATTACAAGATTTAGGAGTAAATGGTAATCCTTTATTTCCTTATAAATGGTAGTCAGTCCCAGTTCAGCCAGACAAAACAAACTGTAGCAAAAAAAAACAGAAGTGACCTAGACAGATTGGGCACCAAAGCTACCTCTGTAGTAAAATATGTACTCGTTGGAAGCCTCAAAGACTAATGGCTATTTCCATACACCGAAGGGACACAGCATGATGTTTGGCGCCGGATCTGGTAGTGGAATGGTAGTAATACATGTGTCTTTTGCAGCTCTTTGGAAAAATATATGATCTCTATAAAACAAAAATGACAGCCCCAACTGCTTGTGTCAAAATTTTCAAAACAAACTCAAAGTTTTTGGATCCAAAGACCGGCTCTAAATACTAGAATTTTAATGTATCTACACTACCTACCTGTGAGAGAATATGTTCAGGAATATCTATTACTAAGCTTCACTTGCACGATACATAGCCTATTTCAAAAGGCATAATTTCTTATGTATAAGGCATCATACATAACATACCCATGAGAGAAGGTTTAATAATAAAACAAAAAGTCTCTGAATGATAGAAACTAGATAGAGCAAAACAAACTTTCGTTTCAACAAAAGCGCCACTTTTTCTTTCCCATTTGTAATTCGTAGTCAATTGCCTTTGACATTTTTGTGCTTGTACTCTGTTTTCCGATTGTGTACGCTCTACAACGGACAGACGTTGTTCTTTATACCTTGCCATTTGGTCTTTTTCGCTTAAAAAATATTAAACTTGACGTGCAAGTGATTGTACACGGAATACAAGTCACAGGGAGCGGCTCTTTTCTTTTTTGGCACTCTTTTGAAGCTGTTCATTTCCAAATTGCTAAGTAACCGGTAGAAGAGTGACAACGTTGCCCTTTGTTGCTAGTTCTGTGTTTATTTGTTATAGGCAAAATTGATGAAGGTAGACAATTTTTTTATGAAGTAACAAACGTAGCTCCCTACCAAGGACAGATTTAGAAATACGCAGTTGAGTGGAAATAGGCTCTCCCACAAGATAATGCCTCTCGCAAACCCCTTCCTATTAGGAATCTCATCAAATAAGCATAACTCGACGTGACGCGGCGCGCACTTTTGAGAGCGTGTTGTTTTTTTAAAGATAGACATTATACTTCTCGAAAATTCGCCGCGGGGTTCAGCCTGTCACATCGTAGTAAATGTACCTTCAAGCAGCTTCGCACTGCGTCGCGTCAAAACTTTGCAAATATACCAAAAATAGGACCACGATAGGACAGTAGTTCAAATTGTTGGTTGATAAAATCCTGTAATTCACAATTCAACACATGTTCAAATCAATACTCTGCACCAGATGTTCCTGTTTTTCTTCATTTCGTCCCAATCGAATGACATTAGGCTGCGTGCACACACCAATAAGAGACGCAGCGACTGTTAAACCACTTTAGCTGCGGTTGGTGTGTCTCCCTAATGAATGTGGATAGAGCTTTATATACAGAGTGTTATAGATAGTATAACTGAAGAGAACCTAAAACAGATTAAATTTCGAAAAGAAAAATAAAAAGTTTGCGTTCAACAATTTTGTCATAAAGTAAATTTTGTAAACTTTAAATAACTCTATTTTTAAAATTACTTATTACAATGTACTTACACAAAGAAGCTTTCTCCAAATACTTTTCTTAAATACTCTAATTAGAACTGGTCCTCGAAATATTTCCAAAATGGGAGTCTATAAAATAGGCTATAAACTGTGGAAAACTGCTCTTAATTGCCTTCAGCAATGTACTGAAGAAATTAGCAGTAGAGTTGCCAAGAATTAATTAAATGAAGCCTAAAGATATTTGGTAATTATAATGGGGGCGTTTTGATGATTGTCACAGTCACTTCGACAAAATACGGGGTGTAAGGGACTGCTTCCCGCAAACTGATATAACTATCACCAAAAATAAGAATCCTTCGCAAAAGCGCCTGACTGAAAATTAATATCAATAATCACTCTACATTGCATCCAAAGAACTTTTATTTTTAAACAGGGCATACAGAAGATTAGACCCAGTCGATTTCCACTTTACAGCTGAAAATATACTATTGGGGTATAATACTGCAAGTGAACACAATCCAAGTCGATGGCTCTCGATCTGGAGGTTCCGGGTCCAAGTTCCGGGTTCAATTCCCGGCGGGGGACAATGATTTTGTGGTTGTTGTTTCTAGTTTCATTAGTACATTGCAGGATCATTGCCCGAAAAGTAAAATAATCTATGCTATCAGATGGGGGACCAATGTCCGCTACATATCCTTCCTTATCCTTTTCTCGAATTTTACGCAATACGCTATTTGACTACTAATCAAATCAGCAACTTTTTATGAAATGTCAAATAAGATTTTTTGTATTAAAATACTGGGTTATGTATGACTTCACACGCAAGTAAAAGTTGACTACTCAAATCAATAACTTCTGTATTTTTAACTTGATTATTAAATCGAAAAATATGAATTTTTTTTAAATGATGAATGAGATCCACAGTATTTTAGCCATCAGTTTTAAGGTATAAAGTTAAACGTTTTGAATTTTTTTAGCCACCCAGTCAACATGCCTATTAACATGATGATTCTATAACCCGGCAACGCACGGTCAGTTTGATAATTATTTATATATTTTTCTCGTCGTACCTTCCTCTCAAAGGTTTCGGGGTTTTCTGTAAGACAGTAGCCTCGTACTCGAAAATAGCCTTTATTAGCCTCCAACCTTTTAGTTCAGCCAACACTGCCTAAAGATCATTACGTGCATAATCACCACTCTAACTAAATAACTACTTTCCATTTCCTGAAATTAGGGTCGATCAGGAGCTCCATTTGGGGACTAATTAAGAATAAACACCCTTTTTAGTTGATGGCTGATGTCATTTATTTAGAAAAAAATCTTCATACTAGTAGACCTACTAAATGAAGATTAATTGTATATCACACGTTTTTTTTTATTTATAGGTAGGTAGGCAGGTTGGTACTGTAGGTTGCTGTGTGTGAAGAATGGCTGAAAATATTCCATTTTAGATTTGATTTATTTTCGAATATTGACTGAAGCCTGAAGACCTTGCTGAAGACGGGCGGCCACTCACTCTATAATTTGTTTTCGTGATGATCACATCTTTCTAGAATAAAGAAAGATTTTATATCCAATTTTTATTAAAGTAGATAAGCACCTCCACCACCGTAGGGGTTTTAGTACCTACACTACAACATAAAATTGCCAAAAATGGTGACTCTATCAACACTTGTACTGTATATTTTGTACCTACACGTACCGACTCTTCAAAAGGCACAATAAGGCTGATCAAAAACAAGGTTGGTACATCGTGTATTATTTGTCTATTTTAAATATTCATAATTTTTCGTTTCAATGTATCGTGCTTACGCAGGTGCAAAAATAATACTCTTTTCGCTTCCCGAGGGCCACATACTGTGTAGTTTATGAGGGTACTTGTAATTTAAAACTTTATGAGTATTCGTAGTACCTAGTGAAATGATACTGAAATTGTAACATGGTTATTTACATGTTATGTTTATTATAATTTTATCTTCATAATAAAGCATGTCATCATTGTATTTACAAAGATGTATTTACCCGACTGCATCAGGATTTTAATTTAGTTTTGGTTCAGAAATATGTTAGAAATATTTTTAAACAATAATAAAATGAAATAATAAAGACATAATAATAACCAATATCACTCACTACCTATATTTAAAATTCACCTCACCTAGTGTAGCTACATAACATAATACCTAAGTTATGATAATTTTATTAGTCTGTATGTTTCCAAGAAAATGCCTACTTTGATTTTATCACAAGCAATTTGTGGTTTTATTACAAGTCACGATATTACTCACTTATGTTTATTACCTCAAAGATTCAATGGAAAGATCTTTTAGGATTCCGATTCAGAGGTTGTTAATTCAATTCCCGTTGAGAAAAGAGCCAAAAAATAAATAAATAAAAACTTCCAGTGGGTGTCGTAAAAGGCGACAAAGGGATAAATCCAGGGATGGGCAGCAGCGTTCCCTGTGAATGGAAAACTTCTACTGCGCTCACCAACCCGCCTGCCAAGCGTGGTGAGTATGGCATATACCCCCAATTTTGGGGAGGCCCATGTCCAGCAGTGGACTGTTGCGGCTGATGATGACGTTCTTTCAATGATTGTTGGTTCTAGTCTAGCCACAGACATAGTCTAGTGCATTTTTAAGTATTGTGTGAGATTACTGTCGCTAGATTTAAATAGAAGCGGTGCAGTCGCGCTACTAAAAGGCCAAAATGTGAAAGCGCTCGACATTAAAAAATAAAATTTTCTTGTTATATAAATAAGTCCAGATTATTATTCAAAATCATTGGTAAGCCTATTAGAAAAATCAGAAACAGTCTAAGTACTTTGTGTAAAAACACATTTCGTTTTCGGCGCTGTGAGCAGATAACTTCGAAATAATTGTAACAACTTTCTACGAAATATAATATTATCAAAGAACTTACGTCTGTACTTTGGAGCTTATCATCCCTCTTAGGTTTACTCGAGAAAATAATGATTTATTTTATTATGGAATAAAATAATACATACAGTAAAGATTATTACCTACATTAAATCACGCCTTTCCCTTAAGGAGTACAGGCAAATATTATTATTGCTCCACAATCTTACAAATTTTAAATAATACGCTTTACTTATCCCATAGTGGATACAGGCGTGATTTTATGTCTGGATGTTCAAGATCAAACTGACTCTTTAAATGGCAGCAAATTCGCAGCAAAACAAACTCTACGGGGTGCTTAACGTCTGAGAATAAAACGTATATTAATTAATTAGCCATGTCCTATTCCAAAATATGTGTATGTAGATACCGTGGTATTCATCCCGATCCGTCCAAATGCTGAAGCGTGTTTGAGTAACAAACATTCGTTCAAACGTTCAAAGCTTATTATGTTATCAATTATAAAATTAAGCAGGGAAACCTTTTTACGATACTTTTAGGCTACAGAACGTGCAAAACAAAATTCAATTTTGTAAAAATATAACACTGGTCTGAAACTAATAATGGAATACATACATGCATACATAAAATCACGCCTTTATCCCTAATGGGGTAGGCAGAGCAAAAACGACTTGAACATAAGTCGTTCAGCCACGTCTGACAAGTTTTGGGGATTAATACAGATGATTACCATAGTGACAGCTTGTCAGCCCATCGCCTAAATTGCAATACACTGAAAACCTCGATTCCCTTAGCTGATTTTTATAGCATGCCCGGGAGGAGATGAAGCTGGCACATTCAATGTTTTTCTAACACTCCCAGTCCAGCATGGAATAATGGAATAACCATTTCAAATTGCCTAGGTATACCATCTTAGTCATCCACAGTAACATTTTTGGAGAGATCTCGTTACGACTAAATTACGATGTGACTAAATTCATGTAACTAGTCACATTCATTCAGACATTCTAGTACAAAGAAACATAATTGCTGGACATTTTCTTTATACTAATATGTACATAACATACTTACATTGGGCGCTTTTCCACTAGACGGCACGTCAACGGCAACGGCGACGGCACGGTACCGTCGACGATATCGTAGGTGAGATAATGTATGAAAATCATGAAATTATATGACACGCTTTTCCACTTGACGGCACGGCACCGTCACGGCATGTCATCGATTCCCATAGATATTGTCACGTGATCGTCGCCGTGCCGTCGCCGTTGCCGTTGACGTGCCGTCTAGTGGAAAAGCGCCCATTCATACAAAAACGACCGTGTTATCAGTGAGTAAGGGGTGAGTCAAGTCGTTTACTTGATGAAACACTTTGCATTTCCTTTTGCCACTGAATCACCTACAGTATCATGACTCAGTATTTACGTGTAGATTTTCCAGGACGTTGAGTAAAGAATAATAAAAATAATAATAATAAAAGATCTTATAGTCAAATATCTTTTATCCATTTTACGGTACAATAAGTAAGACTTTTAACTGGCATGATCATAATATTTTATTTTGTACCAGCTTTTGAACGCGCCTTCGGGAGTAAGTAAATCACAAAATCTTCACCTCCCATGATCCCATCATCCGATAGCTATGCAGAGTGTGAGACTGGGAAAATACCTATTTTTGAATCAGGAATTTACAGAAAGTCTTTGGGATAGCAAGTCCCCTCAGCCCCCTAGGCTGATTGCCTCATAGCGGTCACAACTTTCAATCCAGGATTTTTTTAGGTACTTCTAGATTATTTCCATATAAAAGTGACAGAACTTAGTCAAGACTACGTTTGCTTGATTGATTCAAGTTCTTCATTGTCTTTGAAAAAGAAAACTTTTCCGTCGAGTGAACCAATTTGCGCCAGTAAAATAATTCCTAGTAGGTCATCCATATGGCATCTCAATTTATTCCCTTCATCCGGAAGAAGTTGGGGCTGATCACCGACCAAAATTATGGTAAACTACGCAACCTTTTCAAAGTATATGAAACCAAGTGTATCTACGCGCTTTTTAGTACCTTAGTACTGTTAAAGAAAATTATACAGTATTTGTTATATTGAATAATTAAACCACCCTTTCACAGATAGGCTCTTATTACCGCAGAAACAATCAAGAGCTTTTAATTAATGCACGCATGCGATTTCCATATTTTTTTCATGTGAATGTTGCTCTTTCGTGTGCGAACTACTTACTTTTCGAATGATTCAAAAATACGACTGCTGAAGTCAAAACAAGCAGAGTAGTTTTACCATGACTCAAAACCCCCAATAATCGCAGTTTTTGGTACACGCACGGTTGGTTGACTTGCAGAATCTACTGTAATCTAGGTTTATGAGGTCGATTTTTCACGTAGCGTCAGCGATCTGCGCCCTCCAGGACACTAATATACATGTAAATCAGATGGAAATGAATTCCTTTCTTCACGGGATTGAAAGCATGACAATCCTTTTTCCAAACGATGGTGAAAGAAGGTGGGAAGAAAGTTCAATAGGATCAACGTTTACAGCCATTTTACAGCATGAGCTAAGACGTGTTGTATGAAAAATCCTTTGTGTTTCTGTGTATAGGTAATATTAAACATTGATAACTTTGGTTTGTACGAAAACATGATAGCTACCATATATAAGGTACTATAGATATCAAAAACGCACGTGTACGATTGGAATTGGAATCCACAGCCATGTAAAAAGTTATTGAAATCTGATTTTCATATTTAAAAACATAAAAGTAATGTGAGTACGAAATTCCACGAGTGTAGATAGTTATAATACATACAGGGGTTAAAAAAATTGCTGAGCAAACTTAAGGGTGTAAAACCACCCATGGAACTGAATATTATTTCTCAGCAAACAGCAGAAGGAATTGAGAGTAATATTAAGTACGGATTTGACAGACCATTATGTACTGAAATGACATTTCTGATACTAACTCAAACTAGCTGTCAATCTTATTTTAAATACGGGCCTTAGGCTCGTATTTATAAAGCGATCTCAAGATTGAGATCAGTATTAAGTATGGATTTGACAGACCATAATGTACTGAAATGACATTTCTGATACGAACTTAAACTAGCTGTCAGTCTCAAGTTCTGTTTATTAATACGGGCCTTAATTATCGTATATTTTTATCGTCAATTAACCTACTAAAAGTAAAAATAATTTTCTATAGTGCACTACAAAAATATAACTATAATAAAACGTTGTGTAAATAAGACCAACTGCAATAGAGATATTGGAGGAAAGTACATAATACGATACCCTCGTAAAGTACCTATATACCCCCTTTTTAATAATGTACCTACTTTGGAAATCCAGTAATTTGAGAAACAGCTGGCTGACCTTAAACATTAATGTAATCCAGAATTAATCGAGCCATTGGAATTATTTAGTTCTCAGCCCACAATTCTGTGCCCGGAGCAAAGCAATTAGGTTTTATTTACGAGCAAAATTCTAACTTTAATGGAACACCAATAATTTCTTGATTGAATCCCGATAATCTTTGGCCGTTATAAAGATTAAGAATAAATCTAGATTTATTTATGAAAACCATAGCGCAACTGAAAGAAAAATCTGTATATCTTGATTTCTTTTTGGGTATACTTTTATGATGTTTTTTTATTTGTTTAGGTATTTATTAATTCTCAAAAAGCAACCGCGTTTAAAACGATTGACGTGCCGCCGGTCGACACACTTGAAAAAAATCGCAGAAACCAATTTTTAGTACGATAAACTTGTATTAAGATTTTCAGAAACTTATTCATAAACACGTTTTATTTCTATAAGAATATTGCACTTAAAGCTAGCTTGTCAAAGCTTTGATTACCCCAAAAGCGTAATACGTATTATGGTGGCAAATCAACTATGAACAGAAACATTTTCTACCGACGAAAATATGTTTTCCAACACTTCTGTTAGCGCAACTTCCGCCAGTAAAACTGTAGTAAAGTGACAAACATAAAAACTTTACTACTCGACCTTACTTTCAGCCTATCATAAACACCTGCTTTTCCCGGTGAAAAAACGCTGAATAATATTCTGCAGTGCAGGAAATTCAATTTAAGAATGCAAGTCTGCAGCGGGTTGCACCTGCATGCAAAGTGCTCTGCTGGTTTGCTGCACAGTTCGATTTCGCCAAGCAAAGTGCATACTAGCAGCAGCTAAGCAGCTTATTTCACAAATATTCTATAGAATGAATACTGGCGTTAAAGCTACTTTTGGACGGTGTTCGAAGCTCTGCAACTTCACCTCAGTATCTGTGTTACGTGGTGCAGGTGGTGCTACTTTATATTGTTAGCAATGAATTTCAGTATCAGTCAAAGTAATTTGATCGAAAGTAAACAACTTCGTGCCCTTCGGTAAGGGCGTATAATATGACCTGATGATGATGATGATATAATATGAAAAGAAAGAAATAATAAATATCGCCTCGGGCAGGACTTGAACCTGCGACCTTCAGAATAGCGTTCCATCGCTCTGCCAACTGAGCGACCGCAGATATAGCGGTTGTTTCGAATTTATCATAGTCTTTCTTATTTCTTTCCTTCCTTTTACTTATATGATATAAAATAGCACTGTGGTTGAAAAAAAACCTAAATAAAGAATATGAATAAGTATTTTTCATGCGTTCTCAAGAACAGGCGCCATCATTATTTTCCCCTCTCTTTACCTCTGTTTTCACTAAGGAAAAAACTTTAGCAAAACATATGAATACTATTTCTTTGACTAAAAGCTTTATCAAAGTTTACTTTCAGCAAACTCAAATAATAGCAACATAATAATATTTCAGTAATTTTCAGAGCTGAAAATGGCGACCACATAATACATGGAATGTTACTTTTACAAAGTACAAAATTGATGTCGTGCAATATAGAGCAAATAGTTCTAAAAGCATTTTTAGGTTACCCACAGTTATTAAAGGCATGTACGTTTCTAGTAGTTTAAGTAGACATTATTTAGGTTGCATAAAAGTCAACAATGTGATTTTCAAACTAGATACCAATTTATAGCTACTTTATGCTACTTGATTTTCAATTCGAGCAACTGTTTTGTAAAAAAAGTGAAGTAAATCCTTTATAACCTTATTTATACAAAACCGTCGACTTTATGAGGTCTAGACTAAAGTTAAAAGTGCTAAATTATTTATCCCAAATTGCTCTACGGTACCCAAGCCAGGTACTATTTTCTGAACTAATTACGGATTTAATAAAAGGGAAAGAAATGAAATTGTAGTACCAACCTGTCTTTATTTTTAGTAATATATTCTTAATATTATACCTAGTAAGGACAGTTTCATTAGGGTCATACAGGGCCTTTAATAATATAATCTTTAGTACAGATATTTCAAAGGAAGTATCTCTTAAATGGTCTCCATAAACATCCTTTACGACAGAGTTTTATTAAAATACTAAACCCAATAAAAATTGTGTTATAGGCCACATAAATAGTACAAGGTATGTTTAGACTTATAAGAGACTTACTTATGAGAGAAGCTTGTTAAGGACCATAGAATTGAGAAGAGGAAGGATGATTGGTCATCTGATACGACATGATGATTTTTTAAGAAATATCATAGAGGGCAAAGTGGAAGGAAAGAGAGGGAGAGGAAGACCAAGACGCAGTTTTTTCGACCAAGTAAAGGAGAAAATAAACGTCAAGTCGTACCAGGAGACCAAAGAACTGGCATTGGACCGGGAGCGATGACGAATGCTCCACCGACAAGAGCGCTGCTCTTAAATTTAAGAAGAAGAGAAAAAGATGTTTAGACTCGACTTGAGGCAAAACATGTCACCAGTTTCGTTTAAGCATGTCATCGCACGCATCTTCTGTATCGAACATAATATTGCAAATAGGTATGTCAATCGTCTCCGTCGAAATACTGGAGATGTCTGATTCTTCTAGGACTGCAAATAAGTAGATATATGTGAAAACATTCAAAATCATAGGCCCAGCGTGTTCGATTCAGAAATATCATTGCAGTACAAAATGGCCTGTCAAATACGTACTTAATATTGCTCTCAATCTTGAGATCACTTTTTGAATACGAGCCATAATACATAAGTATATATTATTACAGTAAAGACGATATTTTCTTCAAAAATAGACATTTAGTATCTAATATTTTTTTTCTATGTAACTTATATGTACTTAAAATATAGAAACCAAAAATTTCTTACATGAGGGATTTTCTGGATAATGAGCTTCTAATAGATCAAATTAAAAAAAAAAGTATTTGTTGAGTTTTTTCATCAGAAACAAATTGCAAGCATAAGGTTTAGTAACATTTTTATAAAATGTATTTCATACATGTAAACGCACCATATTCGCATATACCGTGCTCTTTTCATAATGTAAATTATAAATTATAACGCAGTGTGTCAGCCCGAGAGTGGATTTTTATGTCTTTATGCAAAAAAAAGAACTTCCATAACGTGAAGGTAGGTATTTTAGGCTGGTATTTATAAAGCGATCTGAAGATTGAGAGCAATATTGAGTGCGGATTTGACAGGTAATTTTGTACTGGAATGACATTTCTGATACGAACTCAAACTCGCTGTCACTCTTGAGAGCTGATTATAAATACGGGCCTTAATAGCACGCTCGCTATTGTGTGAATCGTGACTGGCTTACAGTAAAAATATTACTTGCTTATAATGTTATATTAGTAGGTACTTATCAGAACCATGCAAAATTGCACGTGTTACCAATCCAAGTAAAAATCTTATACTGCTATATTTTCATTTGGTTACCTCTGGCTTAGACTAGAGCCAACAATTCAATTTTGTTTATCGAATTTATTTTCAAATTTTATGGAAACTATAGTTTAACTAGTGTTAGTTTACACCGAACGCGACCCGATGCGACGTGAAGCGCCCGTCGCGCTCATAAAGTAATCTTGTGAAGCTGCTTGGAGTTGCATCTCGTACCGCAAACTGTGCAGTGCGGAGAGCGGCGCGGCGTAGTGCGACGAGGAATATTAGAGAGTTCAAATTTCTCATTGTGATTTAACCCCGATGAATTCTATCAGCTGACTTTTCCAGCTTTACCAAAGAGAATCCTCATCCGCAACGTTTACGCAACTTGCTTAGACAAATCGTCTTAGCACAGAAACCGTTAAACCTTTGTCGAGTTGTTTTACACAAATAGTTGTGATATTTGTGTTTGTTTTTGGGTGTAATGGGCTGATTTTGGACCAGTGGGTAAACTAACCTTTTCACACAGATCAGTAACTGCAAACATGACACAGACCCTTATGTCAAGTTGCGGTTCAGTCTCTCCGTCGTATGTATTTTGTACTTATACAGCCACTTTACATGATAGATAAAGACATGCTTTTCGAACCGTGGTAGAATTAGAATTACGCCATTGTAATAACATTTCTTTTTATTTTGGATGGAATAATTATAGCCACACTCAATAGTTGTTTTGAAATGATAGTTCCACTAATTTTTCGTTCCATATGCTTTAGTTACCTATTTTAATTTAATTTAACATTTTCAATTTTTTTCTGGAATTGAATCCATCATGATTAGTTGAGTATTTGTGCTTAATTTTATATTCTAGAGTAACATTGTTTGCTTTATTTGCACAACTGTTTCTCAGTTAAAAATTAAGACGTCTTCTGTGTAACGAACGATGACTGTCTTTGAATTAAATTTTAAGTCAATAAAAAAAACATTGCAACTTGGTCCATGGCTTATCTATCTGTGATACTGAGAGCCCTTTACAAAGGGATTGGAATTATTTTGTACAGTATTAAGGTTACGTGGTGTTTAGTTACTGAGCGCGGGATTCGGTGGTCGGTCAGAGTTTCGTTTTGGTGGTTTTGCGGGTTCTGGGCCAACCCTTTTTGTCCCCCACTTCTTGTTACGTGCTGAAACCCTAATAGTGGTACAGAAATATCATAATTCTTGCTAAATACCTAGAATCTACGTCGTAGATAGGTACGTTTCTAAAAAATATGGGTCAGTAAATTAACCCAGTGATTGGAAATAAATTAACTTTTCAAATTTCGAAACAGCTGGTTATAAATAACTTAATTTCGACCATAATAATGTTTCATGTTTCGAAATTTGAACTTATTTCAAGTTGTAAAGGAAAAGCAATTTAGCTACAAAACAAGTTGGTATCCATTTGCTCATTAAAAATTCCCATAAGTAAGAATATGAAATTGATGATACCTACCTACTGACGGTTAATCAGGTAGACTGAACCGTAAGTTCACTGTACTATTTTTTATATAATATGCAGTACGTAGAGTGAGGCAAAACTTTGGTCTAAGATCGCCTTTCTCGTCTTCACTTTTTTTGTTCTCAACAACCCAATACTTACAGTAGCAATGTGCCAAATTAAATATTATTATTTTAGTATGAAAAATACGCCGGTGAAGTATCTCAAATCAATACCCCTTGCCCTTCGCAGAATACCCTCTTAACTGAGAGCTCTATTCAATAAACAGAAGCTATCAATCATAAAGTAATGGCGATGCTAGGAGGCTTCAGGGGTAGTATTATTTCCATAAATAAAATTAGACAGGCATTGTTTACGACCCTCCAGAGGTGCTGAACGTTCGGCTCAATTTATTGTTATTGTTTATCGCTAGTAAAACAACCGTTTGAAACTAGCTGGATGCTCTGGCCCGAGGGAAAGCATCAAGTTTCACTCTATTAATTCGTTGTGTTTATATTCTATTTAAACAATTATGTTTGATGGCACATATAATTATATTATGTAGACGACTAGCTTTCCGCATTTGGAGATACAAGGTTATTTTTAGTATGCACACTGATAGTAATTCCACTAAAGTAAACTAAACACGAAAACGAAGTCACAAGTACTATTTCATGTGAGCAGCCATTTTACCATGCTGCCGATTCGGTTACAGAATCAACTTAACTTACTTAAGTTTAGTCCTGTCACTTTCCATTTCGAGCGAACAGAAAAGGATGGCAGTATAGACGGACTTATTATAAACCTGTCACATAGATCGAATGCACGAAACGAAACGCATTTTAGTCGGGACCCTTTCACATCACAACTTAATTTGACTTATCTTGAGCGTTATACGTCAGTTTGACACAATTATAATCAGCTGTTGTGTTGCTGTCTCTATTTTATTCAAATTTTAGAAAGTGACAGGACTAAACTTAAATTAGTTAAGTTGAAGCTATTTCCGAATCGCCGAAGTCTTTCATTAACATTTATACTATTCCATATACCTATATTGTATTTTATTCATAGGATGAAATGAATATAGAAAGATCGAAATAATTGTGAACATATTTATTACAATATAAAATATAAATCTCTGTAGTCAAAACACTAGAGAACGCAATAAATTCTACATGGGTGGAGATTACCACTTCAGACTATAGTTGAAGAACTCTCGAAAAATAAATGAAAATGTAAATAAAAGTAGAGTGGCAACATTGGAGGTGAATGACCTGAAAAGAAATCCTCATAAAATAATGTTAAAAGAAAATTACAAGATGAGATATGCTTTTCTTGTATAAGTGCAGTAATAATATTGTGGTAACAACTCTTTCAGTGATATATTTATTTGACCTCTTGAGCTCTTGATCTGAGAGGTTTTTTATTTTTATTGTGACAATTCAGACAGAATTACTAATTGTTGCATATAGTGAGATGAGGACGGGCAAGTAGGTTAAACACAAACGAAACCTACAAAAGAAGAATAATTTCAGTAGTCTTCTATTACCTAATTTTAAAATGCAGTTATAAATAAATAAGCAGACAACAATGCGTAACAATTTGTATAAAAGATATCTCCTAAATTATAAATTAACAACATCGCTCATTCACTGTCACTAGGTATTTAATAATGACAAACGATAAATCTTGATTTGACCATTCCGAACGCGTTTTCCGTTCATAGAAACAGATCGTCTGACGTAATTTCCTGTGACTATTTGCAAATAAAGGAAGCTGTTCATTTCCGATGTAAAATGTACAGTACGTAGCCAATTTTAGGATGCAAATAAAGGAACTTAAAAAAAAAACAATAAAAAACATCAGTCTCCTTCTTATTTTGTTAAATGGGTTGTTAGTATGACCCTGCTATCAGAGTTTTTAAACCGACGAATAATTTTCCTCTGATACGGTTTACGTAGAGAAGAGGCCTATACCCTGCAGTGGGTGGATGTGGGCTGAAGATGATGATGATGATGATGACGGTTTACATTACGATTACCATTAGTGTCAAAGACTTAACGTGCCCTCCGAAGCATGGAAACATGCGGTATACGTGCCTGCTGCTTCTTTTTCCGAGCATACTGTTCAAGCTGCTTATTAGGTATAGGTAGGGACTCGATAAGTAGCTCGGCAACAGTAATATATAATCCTATTATTTTGAAAACATAAATAGATACTTAGGTACTGCATTGCAGCCCTTTAACCTATCATACAAAATCACCATCGCTTTTGATAAAGGTTTATAAGATTATTAAAATTTCAGGATTGAATTGCCTTATTCAAAATAATTGTAGAATTTTAAAGTCTCATTATAAGATGGGCTTCGTAAATTGTAACATAATGCAAAACAAGTCTTTTATATGTGAAGACCATATTTTTCTGGTATAAAGAATCCTCAACAATGGAACTTTATTACGCTAATAGGATATAGTAAAGCGGACTGAGAGGACGCAGTAAAATATGCAAAATGAAAAGAAAAAAAAAGCGCATTAAAATGTGCAAAATGATTTACTTCATATTTTACTTGACTGTACAGTACGAAGAAAAGAAAGGTAATTTATTCATCAGCCTGTCTACGTATGAATGTTTCTTCCTATATGTGGCGCTTGAAAGTCCAGGGTGGGAGGGGGGGGGGGCAATTTATTTATATTATTACTTCTCATATTATAATGTATTAATTACACTCCACTCTGAATCTTACATTACATCCCCAAAGGCAACGCTATTCGCGTAATATGCGTAAAATATTTTGTAATTTGACCAGCTTCAGTAAAATTATTCAGATTTTACGTCGACTCATTATTTCTCCATTCAATAATACAGTTGAGGCCATTGTTATACGGTAATAATAACATATTATTTCGTTATTTTGCAACCACAAAATTATATAATTATTTTGTGAAAATTTCACAATACCACATACTTAATTGTTTGATTCGAACTGAATGGTTCTAACAATTAATTTGTGTGGATAAATATTTGAATTATTAGTGCTGGAATTTTTCATTTGTTTTTGTAGCATTAATTTTTTTATAGTAGGTGAGTAAATCTTTCCCATAATTTATGTATTACCTAACCTACCAATTTAACACAAAACTTTTTATAACTTTGAGGTATTTTTATTAAATTTATTTTATACAATCTTAGATTTAAGATGTCAAATCGGCATATTATTTAATATCGTCACATTTTCTTTGAGTTTGTTAAAACCAAAAAAATATTATGGGAAGAAAAGTGTTTATTGCATCTTGAAAACTAAATGCCTACATGTAGTAGAAAATAATATATATTCTATTCATGTTACTACACAATTAATACATAATCTACGAGTTTTGTTTGTTTTTAAAATTCCTTTATTGTAAAATATATTTATAATACAGACAGCCCAGTGTACATTCCAAATCCTGGGTGAATGAGACAGAAAGAATATCGTTTATCAGGTAATTAACACCTTTACAAAACTTTTTGCATACAATACCTTAATAAAAAACATGTATTTTGTATCCACATACAGATTATGAACAGCAAATCATAGATTAATAAACTTAATTTTACTATTATTGCAGCGTATTTAATAAAAAACAAGTATTTGCTAACGCAAAGCTACGAGTAAGTACTTCAGAAAACTAACAAATTGTAATTGAGGCCATTTAAGGGTCGTATTTATAAAGCGATCTCAAGATTAAGAGCAATATTAAGTATGGATTTGACAGGCCGTTTTGTACTGAAATGACATTTCTGATTCAAACTCAAACTCGCTGTCACTCTTGAGAGCTGATTATAAATACGGGCCTACGTATTATTATTTTCAAATTGACTTTTAGACATAGATCATTAACTATAATGAACTAAAACTTTACAAAGATCTTTCTTAGCACATTTTACACCAAAATATTTTTGTAAGTACACCTAGGAAGTACTCGACTTAAAGCGAATTATACCTGAAAACAAACATTATTAAACAAAATGTGTATCCTAATAAAAATTATGAAACTAAGAAAATAGAGAACCGATTTTCAAAACATAACTACTACTTAACCTACCTAAACTGGGAAAATATCTAATTCCCACAGGAAAGAAAATGTAATTTACATTTCTTTGCCTTTTTTAGTGCTAATATTGTGGGTAATGGACATTTTATTCCTACAGAACTTCAAAGGAAACTAGCTCTAAAGTTATACAACGGAACCTTAACAACCATTTACACTACATTAGCGATATAAGGGTGCTATTACAGCGATAAAAGAAACTACAAAAACGCTAAGTAGTTCCGTCTTCTATTCAGTAAAGTAGGTCATTTATCAAATTAAATACCTTGGGGCAAAGTGTAATGTAAGGAAAGGAAGGTTTTTGTACCTGTCTTGTCATGCATGAGTAGTTTATACAGGGTGTAAAGGTATAATACATTGTTGCCGCGAGTCTGTTAAAATAAGAAAGTGAAGAAAAATGTTATTCTACCTTCTATAAATCATAAAAAGGTTCGTACAGGATTCTGGCAAGTAGAGCAGCTTATTTCCTTAATATACAGGGTGTAAAAAAAATTACTACTTTCCTTTAAACCACTTGTTCTACTGATGATACCAAACAACTTCCCAAAGCACGGGAAGGAAATTTTGGGGCCGGGTAATAAATGTTACAAAGACAAAATGTTAATGGGAAACATAGTCCTAGTGTCAAAATGTACAAAGGTATATTAATGTATATGAATTTGCGAATGACAAAAAAATATTGTGTTTGATTGTCAAAATGTA
This sequence comes from Scrobipalpa atriplicella, assembly GCA_029255725.1. NCBI lineage: Eukaryota > Metazoa > Arthropoda > Insecta > Lepidoptera > Gelechiidae > Scrobipalpa > Scrobipalpa atriplicella. The sequence goes on from JARACY010000683.1 coordinate 71,576, forward strand.
CAAAAGATAAAACATGACTGTGCCATGACGGGAGGGAAGTGTGGAACAGGAGGGAAGGTTGGAACGGGTGGAGGGACGGGAGGGATAGTGGGACAGAAAAGCGCGTTGCTCACTGTTAGAGCTACGGTTGATTGGTGTATAGCATATGCACACGTTCCCATTTGCACTCGGTCCATTTGCCCAGAGTAGCTATATCTTCTACAGATGTGAAGAAATTATCTCATGTGCCAGTAATTCACGTAGTAATTTTATTACGTCCTTCTAATTCATCTGAATATTCCACCTAATCTAATCTCAAATAAACCTCCCAATGAATTCAAAACCTGCTTTCCGCATTTGGGTCGTTCTTCAGAAATGATTCTTCGGGTCACTTTAGTGGCGAATTTTTTTTGTGCGTTTTTGGCATTTTTTTATATTGGAGAATAATAAAGAGATCAATAGAAGTTTAATTACAAAAAATTACTCATATCTAACCACAGGTTACAACAGAATTAATTTTCGAAATTTTCGATGCCACCAAACGTGACATATTGTGCCACTCGAGTGACCTTGTTATTATTATGAGGAAAAAGTGAAAGATTACCACCGTCAGCATGAGTTTAATATCCTTTTTGATTACTTTTAATGATATTATAACAGTTTGTTTACTTTAAAAACTTAAATGCGAACTGCAAATCTTATCCTGAAATCTCTTACCTTATAATAAGTAAACGGAAAATCCCTTCAAGGCATAGTCGCAATTTCAGCAATTATTACCGTTAAATGGAAACCTTCCAACTGGACCATCCCGTATCGACCCCTGGAGAAATCGACCAAGCTACCACTAAAATCACCACGACGCCATTTTGTGGTGATTGGAGAAAGCTCAAGGATGGTCAAGCCAAGAACAAAATGCAACCACTCCCACAACACTTGCGAGACCTGCTAGAGGAAAAGAAGCGCCAGAAAGTTCTTCAACAGCTTCCCTCCATTAAAAAACCATCTCAACCACCTCACCAACTGAATCAAACATGAGTTGGGGGAAATCTACCCAAGAAAACCGTTTAAGCAATCATCCAAGTCTTCAACGGGATCCTCAGAACTGGTCATTTCCACACACCATGGAAAAGCGCAAAAATCATTGTGCTTCCGAAGCCAGGCAAGAACTTGGCCAACCCGGAGAGTTGCCCATCTTATTGCTCCCAACGCTCTCCAAAGTGTTTGAGAAGTTTATCCTGCCTCACATAGCCAAACAGTATATCTCAAGACCAGAACAGTTCGGGTTTCGCTAAGAGCATTCCACAACTCTCTAACCTGCTAGAGTGAACCATGACATGGCTACGAGGATGAACAAGATGGAATACTCGGTGTTCGTAATAATTGACATGGAAAAGGCATTCGACAGGGTGTGGAACGACGGGATCGTCAACAAACTGTCGAAAACCTCAACACCCAGAAGGATCGTCAAGACCATCGAGTCATTTCATTCCTCAGAGGCAGAAACTTCCACGTGGCCGTCGAAGGTGCCAGATCCACTGAACACCCAATCGAAGCGGGAGTCCCTCAAGGGAGCTGGCTGTCTCTCCCCGGCGTGTTATTCCATCTACACGGACGACATACCCAGAGTGGGTGACGTTTAATTGGCTCTATTCGCTGACGATGCGGCCTTCATCTTAGCATCCTACAAACCACAGCATGCAGCCAAGAAAATGCAGCCGAAGGTCGACGCGCTCCCAGACTGGTTGAGTCATTGGCGCGTGAAAGCAAACGTTGCCAAGACACAGGCTCTAATCACAGGAAGATGCCACATACCATCCCCACTTCGCCTCCATTGGCAGGAGTTCAAAAGCCCTATCAAACATCTCGGTATAACCATAGACAGCAACCTCACCATGAAAAAACACGAAAGTGGTGGGACAAGTCAAGGCAGCCCGAGCCAAACTGCGGCAAGATAGCAAACTGCCCACGAAAACCAAGCTCAACATCTACAAAATGTACTTGCGCGCAAGGCTGACGTACGCGGCGCCCGCTTGGTACGCTCTCGCGTGCAACTCATTGAAAAAGAAGATCAGAGCCCAGGAAAACTTAACTGTCCGATCGGCAATAAAGGCTCCAATATATATGAGAAACGATGTGCTTCACCGAGATCTCGAGTGGGAGAACATCGACCAGTTAATTGCACGACTTGCCATGGGGTCTCACCCGGTGGGCTTGACCGCGGAGGGTAGCTAAAGAAGAACCCAGGAACCGGCCTGTAGTTGCAGGCCGCGTGGATTGCCTCTCCAGGGAGCCTGAGTATGTCCGAAGGAGATTTCTGCCAAGGAAGAAGTTCCGGGGCGAAGGATTATCAGTCAGCTGTCTGCCAAGACAAAAATGTTCTCCTTTAAACGAAAAGTCATAATAAACGAGCTATTAGACAAGATTATCACGATACGCTTCATAAATAATGTTTTACATTAATTACTTTACAATAAGAACGCGGTATTCATATGAATTTCGTTTAAGTAATAAGATAAGTCACTTGAGTGGTGTGAAATGTCGCTTTGGTGGACAAAATGCCACCCAAATCACGCCACCCAAGTGACCGAATTTAGGGTATTTTCGCAATTTCTCTCTAAACTATGCAATAAATTCCTTTTTCTTAAATTAATCTAAAATCTCGGTTATATTTACGAGTTAATAATAGTAATAACAGATTCAAAGTGTTACTCTATCATAGATTACACATGTCCACTTGAGTGATCTGCGTAGGTAGAAAAATGTTGGTCTCGAAAATTAAGCACCTTCTATTTTTTTTTGGGAACTGCGATGAGTCACCAGTCCTCTTTCCTCAGATGCCATGTCAGGACTGGCAAATAGCGGGAGTGTTTTCCTGGTCATAGTTAGCTTCGTTGAGACGTAAGAGTCGTTTCAAACCGCGCGCTCAGAAGTCTCGAAAACGTGTGACCGACACAAAGTGCTTGTTTTGTGAATGTTGGTGTTTAAATATGTGTGTAGTTTATTATTTTAAATAAATCTGTGGTTTTCCAGGATCATTTTCATGGGTAAAAAGTACGACATAGTCCAGGTAAATAAATTGCTATAAGCTTTTCAATTTCGGAAGAGCAGAGTGTGACACGCGAAGAACGCTAGTTTTGACCCCGATTTCAGGTTTCTAACTAAAGTTTTGTTTAACGTATTTTGTAATATTATGTTGAAATTAGGAATTCTAGGTAGTCAATTAAACAAACAAACATATAAAAAAGAGTTTTAAGCTGTGCGTTTTATATCATTAGAGTATTAAGCGTGTGACCGAAAATTTCGACCTCTCAAAGAATGACCCATTTACCTCACGTGCTGCGCGAACGAGAAACGTTTTGCTTTGCATAACAGCACGCGAAATGTGCTGAACAGCAAGCAAAATGTGCTGACTTCACCAAACGACGCTGCTAACTTGCAGACTGGTTCTGCTAAACAGCAAAAAGTGCCCTTTCACGTCTTTCGCTGACTTCAAGGTTTTTACTACTACACTTCACCTATAAAAACACATGTAAATATTTCACAGATACGTAATGGAAAAAGATTGGGCTATTCTAAGAATAATCTTCTTGCTTCCGCTTAATATATAAATTATGGTCAAATCCTCAGATTAAAATAAAATTTATCAAATTAATTTGGTGTTGTAATACCTCCCATTCGATAAATTACTACATTTTAAACAAATAATTATTGGATATACCTATTATAAAAATGTATTTCATTTTATTATTTTCACGATGGATTTGACATGCAGTTTTGTACTACTAACTCTACATCCCTAAACTAAATGACATAAGAGCTTACAAATATGAATGTTTTGTTGACCTTACGATGCGCGATGTAAGAATTCATTCTTAAGTCTTCTCCTAATATTTGCTCAGTGAATATAAACAAGGGAATTTTCCTAGAAGGGATAGCGTAAACAGGGCAATAATTTTATGTTCATATCACTCTCAACTTTAGTGCCTATAAACTGAAAATGGCCGACAGTGGACAGATTAAGCTAGAAATGGCTCGTCAGCTATATTTTCTATTCTTGGTGTTAATTAGGTACTCAATAAATATGACGTATTACAATCATATTGCGTATTTATTGCCAGATCTATGATCAATGGTCATATACTCAGGTAGTTCAGTTTAGAGCCTTAATAAAAATAAAATTGATGATAACAATCATGTTGGTGTCTCAACCTAACTTGAAAGACAAAATACACAGATCTTTATGGTTCCCAAAAATCGGCTTATTATATTTTTCTAATAGAAGACATTTCGCTTCGCCATAAAAAGCTCTATCCTCAAAAAATACTTAAGTATTTATTCAAACATCAAAAAATTGAATGCGCAGTTTCTTACCCTTCGTCGATGCATTTTTATCAAAATACGTGATTGGTATTTTAGCATGTACGAACATATTGTTATTCCGATAATTTCTATACAAAACACATATCATTATACATACCTACCTACCTATTTATAGGTACCAATGTACTGAATCATTCGTACATGTCTAATGGTAATGCTGTATCGTAAATCAAAGTCCGATACAACCAAGGTTATGTCACTTGCTTCTTGCTTGGATAGAGGCGTGTTTACGCTATAAAGCTAGGTTAGGTACCCTTATTTTGTACTATTTCTACGAAATGCGCTGTAGTCCTCCTAATAAGACACTCTAACACACTCAAACACTCTTAGGGCAGCAACACACCTGTGTAACGTTCGACGCCGGAGGTTCCGTTCAACACGCCGGCAATGCCTAAAGCACACCTACGGAAGGTTCGACGCTAAGCCGCGTAGCACCAACCAAACCTTTTGTCGAGCCAAATTCTAACGTGAGTACGCATTACGTCACATACATTGTATTACCTTATTTATTCATTTATATTCATTACCACTAACACCAAGTGTCACTATAAACACCTTGTAAAGCGTTATATTATTGGCCATCATTTACGCTTACGCGCCGTTCGGTCGAAGATTCGGCCGCTTAAGGTTCCGTCGCCGATCGTTACTCAAGTGTGTTGCTACCTTTACCTCTCTATCTACAATAATGTTAGATTAGTTATGTTTAACGTGTTATTATTGTCTAGGGGATTCACAACGCAATACTGATCATAATAACTATCACTGTTTACAGTTCTACTGAATAATCGATTAAGAATTTGGTTTATTTGTTTGTGATTAAAGAAATGGATTTCACGTGCATACATGGACATAAATCTGTCTTGCAAAATTATAAATGTAGATATATATAGCTAAGCGACGTTTCTGTCATTTATAAATTTTCCATTTTATTTCTTTTCCAACGATTCCAATCAGTCTTAATTTTAATGTGTTATTCTATTCTCCAGACATCATATTAATTTTCAGCATATCAAATTCTTTGCGAATGGGCATTGATATACAGGATGTAAAATAAAGTACTGCGTCCTTTAAACCACATGTCATACTAATGATAACGAACAAGTTTCACAAAGCTATTTTTTTATTCCGAAATAAAATTTAACCTTATTTTGCCTTATCCATACAAAATTGCAGATCCCGGAGAGCATCTGCAAAAAAAAAAAAACGATCTAAAATTTTTGTGCTTTGGGAAAGTTGTTTGCTATCATCAGTAGAACATGTGGTTTAAACGAACGCGCAGTACTTTTTTTTACACCCTGTAGTATAATGTACCAAAGAATTGGTAACAAAATAATATTGTTTCATTTTAGCCCTGCACCGTTGAAAATTACTAATTAATCGTTTAATTTATCTAGTATCGTCAGATTGGGTAAATTATTTTAAACCTATAGGTAGGTATATTACAGAAAAACTTTAAAAAGCATGATCTGCAAAACGTGGCAGATACATTATGAACATTATTATGAACGTGCGCATTGCTAAAAATATTTTGCTGGAAATCCCACTCTTTATGACGTCTAAAGTGTAAACGAACGACTTGTAGTCATAATAACTCGACCGTATTTATAACATTTCAGTTTACTTTTTTTTTTTGTTTACCTTTTAAGGTGCAAAAGTCTACAGTATTCATTTTAGTATTGCCATGGGTTTGCCTTGTTCAAATAACAGTTACCTAATATTTGCCAAAAAATTATAGACAGGCATCGTAATTGTATTGTCAAATAAGTATGACAAAGATGTTACAGTAGTTTTCTAGAATATTTTTAATAGTATTTTTTTAAGCAGACAGTAGTAATGGTAGCAATTCGTAGTTGCAAAAATCACAACTTAACTAATATAAGTCTATATACCTGTCAATTTCTTTCATGAGAGAACAGAGAGGGACGGCAATGATTTTAGTCAAGATTTTGTTAAGTTGTGCCGTCCACGAATCGATAGCAGTGATAAGTGATTCTGATAATCAGCAGCTTGCTAAATTGTAATAAGTATGTAGTGGAACCTTTGTTACTTGCCATCCCAATAGAAACGCACTTGACTCCCATTGGGACTACAAAGCTTGTTGCTCACTGTAAAATCCCAAGATGCATTATCATGTGCCAGTAATTTCGGTGGCTCCTATGCCCTACGCCCTTCAGACTGCAACACAGAAGTGCAAACAAATGCAATGCTTGTGTAATGGTCTTTAAGGACAAAAAAGTCTTTTAGTATCTTTATGACTGTTTTATGTAACCTAACTCCTTGGTTCACAGACAACCAAGGAGTTAGGTTACTCAAAAACGAGTAAGTAGTTAACTTTCGTGTTTAAAAAAAATAAAGACTATACCTACTACATGACATTATAAACATACCTAATCGGTCATTTTTCACTTAGGTATACACTAAGGCCCGTATTTATAATCAGCTCTCAAGAGTGACAGCGAGTTTGAGTTCGTATCAGAAATGTCATTCCAGTACAAAATTACCTGTCAAATCCGCACTCAATATTGCTCTCAATCTTAAGATCGCTTTATAAATACGAGCCTTAAAATATTAGAAGTATTTTTCTAGCATATCTTTTCAACAAAACAATTATTTTCACTGACGTGTCCGTAACAAAAACATTGATTCATAGGAGATGTTATGTTATACGTAATTGTTAAGAACAAAAAGCGCTCAGAATGCAAAACACTTATTTATTCACTTCTAGAAAGTACCTACTGTTTTAAGAATTATGGTAATGTACTCAGTTCTGGAAACTTCGGTGGCTCCAAAACTAGCGATTTAAAAACTACCTCGGAATTTTCTTTTCTAATAGACACTTTGACAAAATAAGAAATTGGTAACTATATTCAACAAATGGTTGGAATTTGCGCGTTTGGATTGGAATGTTCCGTACTCTACCGACTTATTACCGTCCTATAAGTAGGTTGTAAAGTATATATAGTATCACTCTCTTGAAAAGTGCGTTCCACGTACCACAAACCTCAATTTCACAGAATTTAGGTACCTAAAGTTTATATTAAGAAAGAACTAATAGATCCGTTTCTGAGTAGTATTACGACAACAGATAAGTAATTTCTTGTTACATAAAGTTGAGAATAACACGTAAACAATAGAAATGATTCTGTCAATTAAATCTATAACGAGTTGTCAATTAAACCACTATTATAATTTCATTAGCAACACTAATTTTGCTCGTTTGAGTTTTTTGTTGGATTTGAATAGTGTTGCTCAGGTATCTATCGATATTTTTGAGTGCGAAAGTAACTCTGTCAGTTTGTCTGTAATCCTCTCACACCTGAAAGGGCTGAACAGATTTTGATGAAACTTGGAAGGGCTATAGGTGGGATCCTAGGAACGGACATAGGCTACTTTTTACCACGGAAAAAACTTAATAAACAATTTAAAAAACGGTGAAATTTAATAAACGGTGTTTTTTTTTTAAACTGAATATTTAGGCAAAAATTTTAAGTATTTATCTAAGTATTTTCTTTCCAACAAGCCTGCCCTGAATACAAAACCGACAAAATGGAAGCCAATCTCATTAACGTGTGGATTAAGTACAGAGAAGTGTAGCACAATCAATCGATAGTCTAATTAAATTTACCTTCACCTCACTAGTTTATCCTTAAGCCGTCAATTATAGGTTATCTCACGTTTTTCCCCACTACATTAAAGGTTTTCTTAAATGTTTTACGTTCAAAAACGTGATAGAATGAGGGATCTGTGTGGAAAGATGATATTGAATGATTATCTATCGCACTGACACTCGACAAATGATGTTCTTGATAGAGAGCGCGTTCAACCATTTTCTTTTTCGAAGCACGTCTTGCAACGTTGAAAATGCATATTTTTGCTCGTGTTTTCAGATTCAGCATGTTGGATCAAAGTTATGATAAATATGTAGAGTAGATACGTTATATGTTATTATCGATCTCATGTAGGTAATTGTCATGTTTTCTTTACACAGAGATAGGTAAACGATATACCTACTTAGTTTTGAATAAGTTATCAGATTCGAAAATTATTTATTATAATTGTTTTTGTGCAAACGATAAAATCGTTTCGATAAGAAAAACTATGCAAGTTATTGTAAAACCTTATTTTCTTTTTAAAAATGTTGGCGTAACCAAAAAAAATATTATTTAGTTTGGTTAATAAAAAAAAGAAGACAAAAGTTACTTTACTTTGAAACAAATTAATTATCTATTAAACCGGCTTGAATGATTAACTAATTACCTAGGTAAGGTAGGTTCTTCCGTTCCTTAAACATTCATTACGTATCTATAGTATATACTAATATTATTTATATTAGAGAAAAACTAACATTGTATTGTAAGCAAGTTTATTATGGACAAACTAATAGATTGATTTCGAAAAAAAATCACTTACTTACAATTGTACAAAT
>JARACY010000684.1:0-80327 GCA_029255725.1 Scrobipalpa atriplicella
AAGGATGTAGAGACCATGTATTACAGGACATAGCTGCTTAATAATAGTCATATTTATTAGTTTTTTTTATTCGCGATTCTCCGTAAAGTGTGAAGCATGTGATAAGGAGATGAGTCAGTAAACTGTATTTTTTTTTTCGATAAAGAATCAGTCAGTGTTTATATACATTATTTATTTTATTAGTTATACTATTTAGTATTTAATTAGACTGGCCCAACAATATTTTGATTTGTACTCTAAAGAGATTTCACATTTCGGAAAGCAGACCCCAGCATTAGGCCGGGAAAACGCTAGTCAGAAGATAACTCTAAAGAGATTTCACAGCATGGAAAGACAGAAATATCAAATGGTAAGGCGCGTTACGAAATTTTTGTCGAAATTTGGCAAGCAACTGGAGAAGCAGTTAATAACAACGACGCTATTGCCTGAACTCTTAAATAATTCGCCAAGTTTCCGACCAGCCATACAGTAACTCACCAGCTCACTCATAAACACATTTAGCCCAAACTTGACCCGCGACGGCTATAAACCGACCATTACGGAACACATCTCAATTCTCCACAGTCGTTATCAACGCATGACCTTTCGTACTTGGCCGTGTTACTTATTATGCCTACCTACATACTGTGAGAACTGAGAATGTTTTAGTAAGAAGGTAATAGCTTTATTTTCAAGGTAACTCACAACTTTTATGGGAAATGTAATTGAAACGTCGGCACTAATAAAGAAATGTTGGATGTGTCAAAAGGTTACGCAGTAATAGTGAAAATTGTAGGTAATTTCATTTACCGCTGTTGTCTGATGTGTAGAGTGGTCCGAAGACAATCAAAGTGTTTACGCAGTCCTTTTCTTATTACTAGATGGGAAATAGGTTTCATAAGTTCTCTACTTGGCAACCGTCATTATGTATTCCTAAGTAATTATTATTTAGGTAACCCTGAAAGCAAACCAAGAATTATTATGAAAATCCTCGAGCCGTTCTTACAACCTGGATTGTCAAATAACCCTATTTACGTTTATCTAATTGAAGAAAGAAAAGTCAAAGTAGGTCTATATTAAGAACAGCCCACGCTCTCTTCGTAATAGATAATTCTCCCACGCCTTTCAATACTTCTTAGGTGACTATTTTTGGTACGTAAGATATGTATTTAAGAAGTCCTTAAAGTGTCAAAGGTCAAGAAACTGAAATGTGGAAAAACAGCGAACAAGGTTGAGAAACTAGAACGAAAAGATTTACGAAATTTGTTCAGAGGTCTTCGTCCGTCCAATGGCACTCTTGGGTCTTGGTTTTCGTAGAGATTTTACATTGGTTTGTACGTATGTAGGTATGTATGTAACGTAAAACTATAGGTACCTATTGAAACAATTCTATTTCATTTTGTCTCTTATTAGCTAATTATCTTTCATAGAAAATTTCTACACAATGCCGGGAAAATCACCCGTAGAAAATCACTAAACAGAAAAAAAAATTTGCTGACCAAAACTTTAGGATGTGAACCTACCCATGAAACTGAACAACTTTCCCCAAGAATTCCAGAATTGGCCCTTCTATACAAAATGAATCGAGCCACTGACACCATTTATATGGGATGTCCTAACATTTTTCCATATTTCGACATAATTATTATGTTCCCCGGGGAAAGATGTTCAGTTTCAAACCCTTAAAATTTCATTCGTGAATGAAAAATCTCTCTGTAGGTATAATAAACACACCTAAGCTTAATTATTACCTGGTTACTGACTCTACGTGCATTCCTTACTTGTGACTCATGGGTAAACAATAAGCCATTTTCTCTACGCGGCTATTACTGCCCCCATACCATTACAATGTTTGATAAGCTATCACAGCGAGAGGTCAAAGGTCACCGGAAGTTCGCCTGATAGTGTGAGATGCGGATGAAATGAGGGTAATTACTTGTAATGTGTTGTTGTGGTGATGATAGTATCGTATATTAAATATGAATGAAGTTGATTATTCTACTTATTTCACACGTATTTTTATGTTTAGACACGTAAGTACCTACTTAAACACATTATTTGCTAAGTGCGTTGACAAACCGATGATTCTTTAATTCCTTAGTTGACTCAAATTCATAGTTTAGGAAAAGCTTTCAACAATAAAAATTCTTACAGCTTTAAAAATAATTCTCGCTAGCTACCGCATTTTATCTTCACGCATTCCAATAGCAAAACTGTGCACAATAATTCCCAGTATCGTATCGGTAAGTGCAATGACACTAGTGGTGCCGATTCGAAAACAAACACTCTTAAATAAAACTATACCTGTCATTTTCTATAATGAGAGATCAGAAAGGGACGGCACTATAAACAAACTCAATTTGATCCTGTCAGTTACAATTTGTTCTAAAATTGTAAAGTATTTTAGTCGTTACCCTTTTCCACGACTTATTATCCATAGATTTTTGATTTGACTTTGACTTTGAATTATAATTGGTTCGTCCGTATTGCCGTCCTTTTCTGTTCTTTCACGGCGCAAAATTACAGATATAGTAGTTTTATTTTAGTTAAATTGTGTTTCCGTAGAATCGGCACCAGTGACACAGTTTGCGCACGCTTTATACTTTTATCGTGACACATTTGCAGTTCCCTGCGGCCTGGATCCGCGGCGCCAAGTAGACTGGCTGCTGCAGCCACTGCGATGGAAATACACGTGTCGCTGATAGGTATAGTGGAGAATCAGGCATATTGAAGCTAACCTAGCTAGTTTTAAGTAGGTATATTTTATACACAAAGTATAAAGATACTCTGTGACACAGTTTGCGCACGCTTTATACTTTTATCGTGACACATTTGCAGTTCCCTGCGGCCTGAATCCGCGGCGCCAAGTAGACTGGCTGCTGCATCCATCAGCAGATATAGTATGAAATCAGGCATGTTTAAAATAACTTAGCAAATTTTTTAACACATAGAAAATGTCCGTAGCGTAATCCCAATACCGGCTAGTGCAAAGGCAATCAATGATGCGGTCGACCCTTTTATAGTGACTCCTTTGAAATTTTATCACTTTAGATGTTATGAAATAAAACACGAAGGGGATATTTTTGAGATGATTGAGTAAAAATATCGAAAAGTCACATGAAACTAAAATGTGTAGAGCATTTGGGCGTAGATCGTATTGACATCCGTAGTAATTTTCTTGTATAACTAGCGTAAAGGCGGATTTTAAAATGTGTCTGCAACAGATGCATAAAACGCTTATTCGTTTTATTTTGCAGCTGACAAGGATTCGCGCTTTGCAGTAATAATATTAGTGATTCAGCGATTTGTATCTTGGCTAACTAGGTATTGGTCTGGTATAAGCCGTCATACACTACAAACATGAATCAATGTTTAGACGGAAAACTTCATGTTCTAAAAAATCAGATGGTTCAGTTTTGAGCCCACTATTTCTAAATTCTGGCAAAGATAGACACTAGGAGAAGGTGATGATGAAGCAATTTTCTAATAGAGTAGATCGTCAATGCCCATTTCTCTATTGTGGTAAATTTCAATTATAATGATTTATTACTTCTCCCTGTCCAGCATTGATATAAATATGCTATTTATTCCGACTTATATTGCTAAGGTAAACGTACACCTGTATTAAAATCCATAACACGTGTTCGTCCTTTCGTTACAAGTAGCGACCTGTTCAGTCCCTTTCTTGTGATACCTTTGTCATTGTGTTTTGTCATAATATGACACCACATAGATAAGGTTCCACGTAGAATAGAAGTGACTTGTTTGTACACGAAATACAGACAAGTTTGAACGTGTTTTGCATTTGATTATTTTTCATACCTCTTAAAAATGTAATAATGTTAGGCAGGTAGGTACCTACTACCTTATGAAATGAGTAAATTATTTTATTTGGATTCATAAAGTTAATTGAGAAATTTCCTGTAATTATATTTTGTTTTGGGCTAACTAACAACGGAACATAATGAAAAGTCAATTGTTTCTTGTCCAGGATCGAAACAAAGTGCAAATGCGTGAATACATTTCATCACTATACTACCTATCAGCTCTTCCACGAAATGATTTAGCTTTATTTCAACATCTCCATAAATACAACCATCTATCAATCAACAGACTCTTAGACAATAATCTCTTTCATTGATTTAACCTACGTGATAATTCAGTTTATTTTACTTACTCACATTAACAGATATCTTTTATACGTTAGTTTATGGTCCTCATAAAGATTAGAGACTTCTGGCGGCAAGTTCGAGGTCATATTTAATTTTAAGACAGTAAATCAGTCAGATGAGTACAATTTTAATGGGGTATTAATATTCTGTTGGATTTATTAATGTCAGGTCAGAAGCCAGAGCTTAAAGCTGTAATTAAAATGGATTTACGGATGCTGTTTATACAGTTTTGATTTTAAATTGTGTTTAGCTATCTAATGTACCTAGTCCGAAAGAGGTTTTAGTAAACTTATTAATTTACAGTCGGGTTACCGAGAAAAGCCAATAAGTCGTTTAAAAAATTGGTATGTCAAAGATAGTCCGAAAAAATTTTTGTTTCTCATCTAATAACGACGTATATTATTTACAAAATACCTATATGATACAAAATACCTACTGCCTGGTTGCCTGGAAGATATTGCTACCTTAGCAATAAGGCCGCCAATTGTACTACTTCTCTGTGTAATCAATTTGTAATTTCTGTGTTTTTTGTGCAATAAAGTATATTTGTATTGTATTGTATTGTATTGTATATGATCGTAGAAATATGTTTACCTTGATATTTAATGGTATAAATTGTTTGTTTCAGGTAAGTTAGCAGTTTAAATTTCATGTTAACCTTTGATAAGATATTATGGTCTTACAGTTTAAAAATGAACGACTTTTGGCTTTGTTTTCCAAGGAGGATTTCGGTAAGTACTAAAATATTATATATTATATAACATTAGTATAGGACTACAGTAAAAGTGTTATTTGACTCCAATCCCGAATCACATGAATAATAGTAAATCACATACCAATCGCAACAACCACGCTTGCATCACTGTACTCCCAACCCGACCCGTTTGGAGCCGATCCTACAATGTCTCCGCGATTTTACATCTCGACTGATTTATATGCGAATTCGCAGTCGACGTTCGACGGCGTGGAAAAGCTTTGTGATATAGTAGGATTCAGTGTTGCCGGGACGTAGGTGGTTATAGGAGAAAGTTGGTTATTTTATCCAAGATAAAGGAGTCCAATAAGGCGTTTCAAAATACGCTCTCGACGTTCAGAATTTCGAGTAATCCCAAAAACTAAACATCGACGAACAAAATCTTGACAAACGAGATACAAATGCACGATATCTCAAAAAACAAATTAGGTAGGTAATTGTAGAAACAAAAATGAACGGTACAAAAACTAATGAACGCTTTGAAAAACAAAATGAATGTCGTATAGGTAGAATACATCATGAATTAAAACCCGAGATTAAAACAAAATCCTCGTGTTAATTAGGGGTTTCATAGCCAAATTCCACTACTATGGAAATCGCATGCGAACTTCCTATACGTATGTAAAAATTTCCTTTTTGTGTACCAATTTTCATTTCGATCCTTCCTGTGGTTGCGACGTGCAAGAAGGACAAACAAACAATAAACACAATTTCGCATTAGTTAGAAGCATAGATAACCCAAAAAGATTGTGTCTACAGTATAAACGCGCATTCTGGCAACACTGCAGTACGATGCCTGGTGATTGTGTTGTGAATACGTTCCTTGTCACGACGATTTTGTAATAGAAATTCCGAATATTCTTGTAAGTTTTATCTCCTTTCGCGTGAAACTATTTCTCCGCTGCGAAAAATGCTGCTAAGTCTGAGTTATCTTTTTAATCGTTTGTTGGAAAAGCTGCTTTCAAGCGACATTTTAAATAAACATTTATTCGGTATGGTTTGCTAAAATTATGCTAGCTATAATGATTAAAGATTTTATCTTATTGTTATCAAAAACAGGCAGTTATATATTTATAGGTCCCTTTTTATTTACCCACTCACCATGGCTCAAAATTTACCGTTACAAGATATTCTTAGAAAACCTTTGTTGCTGAGGCATCAAAATTATATGATTAACATTTTCTACCTGCAATGACAGATCACCGAAATATGTAAATGAGTTATCGCTGATATGAATGAAGAGCGTCCAAAGGAAGGAATTTGCCCGTGGGAATAACGGCGCTCTTTTTGTTGTATCTTCTCGGTCGAGATTGTATCGGTTAGCGATTTGTGGTATAGTACAAGTTATAAGTAAATTCACACTAACATACACTGTCTCAACAACCCAAAGTTTTTCTTGGCATTTGTTACGAGAATACGCTATTTTTCCGGCTTCCTACCAGCCGCCAGCTCTAAGTTTTTTTTTTTATGTTTGTTGAAATAGCATGAGTTATCACTGTGTATGTCTAGCTCATATAATGATCCTGACGAACTAAAGTTTCTTGGACTATCTTTCAAATTAATACATTAAAATACTCATCACAGTATTTTTTTGTCTAGCTGTTGATGACTCCTGGGCTAATACCTCCTTTTGGTCTCTCCATGACTCTATCCTGCACTTCTTCCGGACTGTATTGTATAATGTGATGGTTAGCCTGTAGTCGACTTAAAATGTATACGTAGTTGTATTTTGTGTAAGTTTTTATTTACTACTGAGTTGCTTTTTTTTCGATCTAAAAACCTGTGATGTGATTGATATTCTTAATATAACAATCGCGGATTTAAAATTTTGAATGAAATCGCTTTCTCTTACCCTTTGCCTCAATCCTGAGCTTATTGTATGTCGTGTCGTTATTATGAAGAGTGTACTCGAACATCGAATTATGCAATTTGCGGTTTTGTTCTATACGTTACTAAATAACTTGTGGTAGGAATATTTTAAGAAACTCTTTTTTATACAGTGAATACATTTAGCGGTTTCACATTTCGCTTTTGACGCAAGTGTATATGAATAATATAATAATATTGGCAGTACATTTACCAGTCATTATGTGGTTACCGTTCGTTGGCACATTTTATTCGGTATGCAAGACAAGTTAATATTTTCATCACGTTTAATGTTAATCGAACATGGGTATTGAAGTACAAGTAAAATAAAGCTAAATAGCAGTATGGCCATTATAGTTTTGAAATATGGCCTTTATGCATACATCTTTAGGTAGGTAGGTATATAACAAGTTACCTATCGAGATGTAACTATTATACCACCATGAATAAACCAATTTGTACCGTGAAATGTCCAGCATTCGTTAAATTGAAACTCTCCAACGATCTCGTCAACCTAACACATAATTATCTCGACCAATTAACATAGATATTTATCTTGCCCCTCTAATTTTGTTCCAAGTTGGACCCTTTTTTTTCGTTTCCTCAAAAGGTCCCTTTGAAGCTTCTCCGATCGCTTTACAATACTTTTGTGCCCTTTGTTCGGGATCGCCTTTTCTTTTTTGTCTGTTTTAGGGATTCGTCCGAGCCCGAGGAATTCGTAGCGACTGCTATTGGGTTCAACTGTCTGTCTGTTTGTTTTTGTCCACCAAAGGCATTTCTTATTGCATGCAACAGCTCAAACACCAGGAATTTGTGTTGTATTGATAGAGGTCCAGGCAGAAAAGGCCTAAAAAAAATTATTCGATAAGGCTGTGCTCCGGATCTAACAGGAGTTTTTAGGTACGATGTGCAATGCGTTTTGCTGTGTACCACTTGAGTCGAAAGATCTGCTTCATTGCAAAGTAGTAAGTGCACTCTTACCAGCACCCTCTTCTTCATTACCTTGTTGGATTATTGGTTGCAAACTTTAAAAAGAAGTAAGTAATTAGCTTTGACTGACTTGTTTGGTTGAGCACGTTGTATCGTCGATTCTGACATCCCTGGCTTAGACTAGAACCAAGAGGTAACCTTACCTAATCTAATATAAAAAGCACATTGCTCTTATCCAAGTTAACAATCTCTATTAATATGTAAAGAATTTCGAACACAATGAGCCGTCTCGCACTTGGCCGTTGTTTTTATTTCAACTTGTCCCGACTCGTCGGTTTTAGATCGAACAGGTCCTGTCCTGACGTGATTTTGTAACGGACAAAAATAACAATCCGAATTTATATTTCGCACAGGGGTTTTTTGCTACGATAGAATGCTGTTTTTGGTTAAAAGCTTTCTTCCAGTCGTCTTAATTTACAAAAAGTGTATGGTACATTTTAATTTTAACAGTCGTACTATAGTGTTTCCACGCTTATGTTGAATATGAATGTATTGGCAGAAAAGACATTAAAAATTGGAATACGGGGACATGAACAAAACAATAATGTTTTACATTACAGTAAGTATAGACCATTCAGCTTCACACGTCTTAACTTTACTAGTTCATAATATTAGAGGTTGAATTGAAACGTCTATATTACCTCTCTACCTACCTATACCCCTTGTAGAATCGGAAATTTCAATGCTTTCCTCGCCTTGCCTAGGCAAATATTATAATGCCTAAGAAAAAGTTTCAACTTCCTGCTATCCAAGCGAATCCAAACAGCAGTTAACTCCGAAACAAAAACAAACAGCAACATCCTCGCAGCCCGTAAATAACCGGCGTGAGTCTGATTAGCATTCCTAGACCATAGTTTAAGGCGGTACCGGTAATAAATACCGGAACAACCGGGACCGGTATTTTACTGGCAATGCAATTGCGATGTGCAACTCTAGTAGTCTTCGCGTGGAAGGAGTTTTCTCGATATACAGACAGTTTTATGTTAAACTCGTTTAATCCTTCTTCGTCAAACTAAATTGATTTTGTCATTTTAATGGGTTTGTTCTGAGATCTTGTCTAGACGAGATTTTACATGAACAGAGTCAACGATGTTTCGAAAGTACACAGGAGCCTTAAAATCACTAGCTCTCACTGGTTTTACAGCAGCTTGCTCTAACCCCATTTATATTTGGGTTCAGCGCAATATGTTTTCTTCTCCCATTCATCCCTGTCAGTCGTCAAATAAACACTTATACCCGATCTTGACATGTCATCTTTCACAGAGTCCATCCACCTTTTCTTTGATCGTCCTCTCCCAAAATATCACTGGTTTTACAGCAATACACATCATGCCTAAGTATCTGAAATCACCTTCAGTTGTTGACGTTTTTAATAAGCCGTTGACGCTCTTCTTTTTCCGTAAAGAACACCGGCATGAATATAGGTACTAACTAATGTAACTAAGTATCCTTATATTTCCACACGCTGACAAACCTAATCCTGAAAACTAGGGCACGTATACAAAGATATCTCCATTAAATTAATCTTTCAGTTCATCACATCACCCACTGTATCAAGCTCACAGGCTCCAAATTATTAATCTAACTTGTGGTGTTTGTCGTACCTAACTCAGGTACTGTCTGTCTAGGAACTTCGGGGTGACGAATGTTCTCTGCTAACTCAACCTAACTTCAGTAGATCTAAATGTAACTTTCGGAAGTGTTAGCTGGAATCGAGTTTCGCCTTGGCTTTGTCGTCGGGGAATGTTTGATCGGTTTATTTAACCATCTAAGTATACTAGGTATACTAATCTACAAAATCAAAATTTCTCTTATATATTCGTGACGATTTTATTAAACTTCATAAAACTTTCGAATACCATATATGTAGCTAGCTCGTGTTAGACTTTCGAAGGTGAAGATGGGACCTGTGTTATTTCTACAGAAAATACATTTTAAAGGCGCGCAAAAATGGTAATTTTGTTGTTGCTATTCATATGTAGGTACATGGCAAGAATCTCAATCATGCTTGCGTATTTTCAGCTCCTATTTTCCCCCATCGACAGTTTATCATTTCAGTGTTGACTTTTGCACCTATGTAAGTAATGTTTTATGTACGACAGAGACAAAGTGCCTCTCATACATACACAACTAGTCCTATCTCGATGTACCCTCGTCAATGACCTGGTTCGTTATGAATTGTAGGCAACTCTGCTTGTTTCTCTGTTGTTATTTATACAACCATTTATTGTACATAGAAATCCTAGTCAATTTTCTCTGGTGACATTACATTGTACATACATTATATAAAGTCACGCCTTAATCCCTAAAGGGATAAGCATGCCCAAAGTCCTAATAAAAGACGTTTTCGCCACGTTTGACAAAAGTATTAAGTACAATTTTAAATTGACATAATATTATGTAATGTAACGCAATACACTGTAGGCCTCGAATCTCTTTGCTGCCGTCTATACCTGAGAGAAGAAGCAGCTGTCACATTCTATGTCTTTTTATTGCTTCCAGTCCAACATGGAAGAAATCTCTTGTGATGATGACTCTGACAAGATGTCAGGAAAGAAATTCTCGATCGATCATTTAATATTGCATTAACAAAAAAAACATCTAATTATGATTTGTAGCTTTTTTTATAATAGAATGAAAAAGAACCAATATCGTAATACCTGACGAAAGTTGAGTGCTCCACTACATCATGAAACGAACGGCCCTCGCAAATTTTACTATCTCATCAAAACACGGCTGTATATAAAAGCACTCTATACTTTGTCACAAGGACAGTAACTCGATGTATCGCTGCCGTACAAGTTGTAGCCGACTGATTATTCAGTTTCCATTTTATGATCACCGTTGGGACGGCTTCGTATAAAATTGTCCGTAGTTCTCCGTGCGGCTTTGGGTAGTTCTACAGCGCTCCAAAAAATCCCGCGCGCCTCGCTTTATTTTCATTAGCATTGTTTTTTATTAGACTTTTTGTAGCTTTTTTCTTATTTCTGAATTCTTTAAAAAGCAATACTTATAAGTCGAAGATAAAAAAGTAGAGTCAGATGATCACAAGAATGGCGAAAAACAAAAATTATCGTAAAAGTATTACCTAATCTTTAATAAAATATATTTTACAATATTGGCGAGACGAGCTGGACGCCTTTAGCAAGACATGGCTGGATAAAGCGCAAGGTAGGGAGGCATTGAGGGAGCGAAGAGAGGCCTTTGCCCAGCAGTGGGACACCTAACGGCTACCTACATAAGATAAGATAATATTTATAAATCGCAATTGAATCAATTTTTTTAGGAACCATTGTTTTGTAGCTTCGTAGTACAGCCCGCGGCTTTTATGGCCAGCCTCTGCTGGGAACAACTTCGGAATTTGTTAGGCGTGTGCTTTAGTGAAATATTGGAGTTTGCTGGAGGAAATCTGATACTAAATGTGTCTGGGATAATGTACTCAGTTTTTGATATGGAGTTTGAATGGGACGCTTTAGGTTTGTGAGTTTAGAGTAGGTATTTAGGACTCCGTGGTCTAAGCTATAGGCTCACGATCCGGAGGTCCTGGCTTCTATTCCTAGAGTGGGCCAACGACTTTGTGTTGTTGTTTATTTTTTATGTTATATTATTATTGTTTTTCTGAAAAATTGGTAATAAGTCGATTCAAAATACTTTACGAGGCAAATGGTTTTCTATAGACGTTAACGTGTCATTTTATACACGGAAAATCTTACTCTGTCAATCAGCCACTACCAAGCTGGAAACAGAATGTCATAACACTCTTCATTCAAACGAAATCTTGTCTGTATCTGTCTTTTGAAAGCTACTTTGTTCATCAGTTATAATATCAAATTATGACTAAACGGTTGGAATTAGAAGAGTTTTCTCTAGTGATGAGGCTTTAATTTTCATAGTTACCGTAAGTAACGTAAACCTACCCTTAATATTGATCTTGGCAATGATCATTCTGTATAATGATCTTCGCTCGATCAATTCCAAACAGCCTATAGCCAAATGACGACAGTCAACTATCAACATTGGTCGGGTCAGTCAATATTGATTGGATATTTCTGCTCGGCTTCCTACTTCTACTACAATCTCACCACAACCAACTTGTACTGCAAATCTCGACCATACCTTGCTTGTAATAAGAGCTAAGTTTAAAGTGCCAGATTTGTTGTGTATGTGACTGTACATAGGTGTTGCTGCGTACTGTTTGTCCTGCCGATTTGGACTGATTGGATGTTTCCTTTTCTCATTAGCTACGCAAGGGACAGCAGCCGAGAGATATCAGTTATGTCTACTGCCGTCTTAGAGTATTTCATTATGTTAAGTTGTGGAATAATGCCGCCTTCTTTTCCTTCTTCCATGCTAGACAGGGAGCGATAGAAAAACATAGAATGTTCTAGCTGCCTGCTGTAGAAGTCAGCAAAAGGGTTTCGAGGGTTACAGTGACTTGTAATTTAGGCGATAGGCTGACAACCTATGACTTTAACGATACACATTTCGATCTAAAATTGCCATCAATATTTGTCAATTTTTTTTTAATTTAATATGCGTATTAGATTTGCCTACCCCGTTAAGGGATAAAGGCGTTACTCTATGTATGTAGGTACTTTTTCTCCAAAGAAAATTGATGTTTTCATTTCACTTGCGCTTTTGCCGATTAAGCAGCATTGTCTAGTGTACTCGTATAAAGGAAATTACAAAACATTTTACATATTCTCAGCTTATTATAACAGCGCCCTCTATGATTACGAACCGGGACACTTCCAAGCAATTAACCTTGCTGACAATCGCGAGCGTTATTTCCTCACATAAATGGGATTATGATGAGTGCGGCCTAATGTCTCCAGTGTCAGTCTGTAACGGGCTTTATGTGAACATTGTAATACGTATATAGACATTGTTATATTATATGTAACAAGCTTTAGAATTCAAAAAGGAATAAAAATAAGAATCAATTCAGACATCAAAGCAATAAACTTATTGAAATTATGAACGAAATAAAATATTGATACATTATTTATTTGTGTGTGAGATTTATAAGCTCTACGTTCGCGTCCCGCCAATTTACCTTATTCACAAATACGAACCGGCCCGGGAAAAATTAAATTAATGATCTCATTAAAATGACGTGGTGCGAATTTAGCGCCATCTCTAGGTACATGCTCTTTAAAAGACAATTCCGTCACCAAAGTTCCATTAAAACAATGACTACTGTTCTTCAATAATGTTTTGAGGAAGCGAACAGGAAGTCAGGTTAATAATCCGTTCACGTGTATTTGGACTCTATCTGGTGCTGTTGCATCGCTTTACGAGTTTGTTGACTCACTGATTATTGTTTCCTGCTCTCCTAGAGTCGTTGCCCTTCCAAACTAACTGTATGATCAATATACTAGGCTGACAATGTTTATACATCTAAAAAAAATAGCGGAAGAAAACTAGCATAAGTTTTGAGCAGAAAGCGTATTTTAGTGACGTCAAAAATATTGTTATCACGGACAGGATTTTTCGGAAATAATTCCGTATAAAAAAATCACCGATGTAAGGATTTTTTTCTACTGGAGAATAACTACCTAACCACGACTGTACAGTGTTAACACCACAAGATTATGCAAGTGATTGTCTTCTAGATACGTTCAAGAATTCGCCGACTTAGAAATGCCTATGGACATGACATGACACTTCAACAAACGCAACTGGAATCGTAATCTATTTTTATTTATTTTTTATTTATTTATTTAACTTTATGCACAAAAATCGTACATGGGCGGACTTAACGCCAATGGCATTATCTACCAGTCTACCTTAATCTATCTTTGTACATCGCCTTAGCCAGACCTCAGGCACTAGACTTCATAAATAGAAAACACTCATTATACACGTCCATCTCAGTCGATCGTGTTGCTTAAGTAGGCATAGGACCATCTGTTCGGCTGCGCGCGTCCTGAATCTTAATGACAGTGTGTGCATGACCTTAGCCAGACTTTCGATAGTTAGCTAATTGTTGCTTCTTAGGGTGATGGTGCTTCGTCTACTCAAGTCGAGGCGAAACGCACGCACTCGATATTTTACACACGGTAGCATAGTTATTTATGGGATCAGAGGTGCCCTCTCTGATTCACTTCCCGAATTTTCGAAACATCATTATTAAAAATGTCTCCTTTTCTTCTCAAGGTGGTGGTGCTTCTTCAAAAAAAGTCGAGGCGAAACACACGCACTCGATATTTTACAGACGGTTGCATAGTTATTTAAGGGATCCAGTGGTGCCCTCTCTGATTTACTCCCGACTTTTCTAAACACCATTATTAAATGTATCTTTTTCATCCTAAGGTGGTGGTGCTTCGTCAACTAAAGTCGCGGCGAAACGCACGCACTCGATATTTCACACACGGTAGCGAAGTTATTTAAGGGATCAGAGGTGCCCTCTCTGATTTATTCACGGGACGGGTCGTTACTCGGGCCCGGCGTTTCCTCGGGTAGCTTTCGCTTTGTATGATAACGATGGATTTAATGCGCACTTAATGGTGTGCGTTTCTTGCGATACCGGTAGACCTGAAGCTGAATCTTGATGATTTGCGCAACGCAGTCGG
Source organism: Scrobipalpa atriplicella (assembly GCA_029255725.1). Taxonomy (NCBI): domain Eukaryota; kingdom Metazoa; phylum Arthropoda; class Insecta; order Lepidoptera; family Gelechiidae; genus Scrobipalpa; species Scrobipalpa atriplicella. The sequence goes on from JARACY010000684.1 coordinate 14,337, forward strand.
CTCTTGTAATTGTAACCAATTTCATAAAGATATGAGATTTCAATTAGGTATGTTCCTTTTGTGTTTTTCTGATGCTCACTTATGAAGTCTAATAAAGTATTTTTTTATTTTGTCCTCTATTTATTACAAAGACACTTTTAAAAAGTGTTTTGTATCGTGACAACTAAAATTACTCTAATATTTTAATAGTCCTTAAATGGTAACATTAGTTATTTCACAATAAAACTGTCGTAATTAAGACAGACTCTGTGTGCCTATTTTAGTCAGACAATTTAACCTTTTTGTAACCTATTAACTGTGCCGCAAAGGTCATTTCGATACAATTAAAAATTACCTAGGTTATATCTGTATAAATTTTGAGGGGCATCTCAAAGGGCTTCTTAGAGTGAAGTCATACGAGTATATGCTTCGCGAAACTGAGGCGCTTGAACTAAGTATACTTTAAATACCGACTAGATGCGTTGTATTTACATTAGAAAACAATAAACATGTGTTGTATTGATGATAGCTAACACCCTAAATTAGTTTTCATCGTAAAATAAAATAAAGCGTCTTAAGCTTTTCAAATTCTTTATTTCTTTGATATTTACATCAAAACAAGTAGCAGCATAAGCGTAAAATAATGAGCATTATAATAACACAAAACATTTGCATTGTACAAGCAATAAAAGTCGTAATGGTAAATAGTGGATCATAAAACGTGTAAACGCGCAGTTACATGTAACTGTTAGAACTATATGAAGTACGATAGCTTGCGAACTAAACGAGTTCACTGGCTAGTGTGTAGGACCATTAAAACTGCGATGTATGGCCTTATATCACGCTTTAGTTTCGCGCGAAGACTTATGGGATAGAATAACAAGTGTCTTATTAGACAAGCCCGAGTGCAGTGGATAGGGCTGCTGTCTTCTGTGCAAGGGGTCGTGGTTCAAATCCCACTACGTATTGTTTTTCGGTTTCTGAATTGCATATACAACGTGTAACGGAAATCAAAATTTGACCTTCCATACAAAATGCATCAGCTGATAGCGCATAAAAACGAATAATACCTAATAGAAAACACTATTGCTCGTGCTATTTTTTCATGAACCTCGCTCTACTCGCTGGTTTTAAGGCCTCACAAACTGGGTCATCTGTTAATTGGCGTTTGGGTGCTGCAGACAGCCTCCGAAATGATTTGTGTGTATGTGACTCAATTAAGCCGAAAAACTGCGCGCGCCGCACTCTATGAATTTTGCAACGGCGAATTTTCCACGGATATCCGGGGCGTGCCAAAAATGTGACAAATTACCCTTTTACTTTTCAATACGAATGCATCAATAAGTGCTTGCTGCTTGATAAATCGGTGTTCGCTTTATAAATACTTATGAAACTGTAATGAAGAACTCTCTGGAGTTTATCCCTCTTTATTCCCTGGAATTTTCTCTTAGTTTTTCTAACGGTAAACCTGCAGGAAGATATGGAGCGATGTTATTCTAATCCTGTATCACGTGAGAAACTTTATAGAGAGACAATGAATTCTCAAAAGTCGGTGATTCTTTTATTTTAAGAAACGAAATAATGAAAAACCGGTTTTTTGTAATCGCAAAACGATATTTTCCCCACAACATGTTTATGTTGCCTGTAACGTGTCCCATTAGGCCTTATTTTTTTTAATCCTAACCCAGAGCCTAGTCTTCTACCTATAGTTATTATCCTGATAATATCTGGGAAACAGATCTTCGTAGTAGCACCGTTTGTCTCTCCGACGGCATTGGGCCTAATGCCCGTTATTTAGCAAGAGAAGCTTTATCTACCGACTTGCAAGAGATTGCGAATCATTTGTCTAGATAAGACTGTATTAAGAAAGTTGAGAAGGCTTTTTATTCTTTTTTCTTTGTTCAGCGAAGGAAACACGGTTCTCTTGAGCCACTGAAGTCGCTTGGATTTATTAAATAGGCTGGTTTTCAGTTTGTATTTTTATAACATAAAACCGTAGCTAAAACGCCTGGTTTCAAGCAAACTTTGTCATCTGTGCAGTCATGATAAGGAAAGTTTAAAAAGAAACTTACCTATCCTGGGTAGCTTTTTATCCAAAGGTCGTGGATTTAATTACCACAGGAGGCATTAGTTGATAATTCCTCTTTATCACTTTGTGTGTTAGTTTGGTGAAGATAACGAAAGATGAAAGATTAGTATATTCTTATTAAATTTTCATGTTTTGGTGGATGTTCAGTCGCTGGTACCGGTCGTTGATCGAAGTAGAGTCTATGTCAGGAGATTTTTCCATGTCATGCAGCTCCACGGATCATATACGACAGATATACCTACAAAGAAAATAATAATATAATTGTTTTTTCATCGTCTTCTTTGCGTGTCGAGGCAAAAATCTAAATTTGATTTCTCCAATACGAATAATTACGTATATAGCCACACGAATCGCATTGGAAGTGGCAGCCCATACTCAGGTCATCTATCATTCAGTTTTCGAGGACACGCAGGGAAAATTAAGTGTTTCTAATTCTAATATATTGTACTTAATTGCCAAATTTTAGCGTTATAAAACAGCTCACGAACCATGTAAACTTTACACGTAACAAACACGATCCTACCTGTCTAAAGCAAGCCGTATTTCAGCAACATTTTCGGTAACATGATAGGAATTAATTACGCATACAAACCGGGCGTTTGTTGTAACATTGTGCCAGTGAAAATGTCACTCTGGGAGGGTTGACAAGTGACGTAATAGTATATGTGGTGCCCTTTAGGGCGTTGATGAATGGTGCCCGTAAATTGCCCTTCCGTAGGTAACGTAGAGGAGGTAACGTAAAGGGTAAATGTGCTTGTAACGATACGACTTCATGTTTAGGCGCATCGTCACTCCACAAATATAATATTTCTTATAAATAACTTGATTTGATAAAAATTATCTATTCGTAAAATTATAATTCATCAAAATCGATTTAAGACATTTTGAATTTCGCGCCATTTCAGACGAAATCGCATCTGAGCTCTTATTGGTCAGATAGTTGTATGACCACCGCGAGAAGAGAATCTGCAAGTAAACAAAAAGTTTACATACTTTCAGATTAATAATCAGTTGAATATTGTTCGAAAAATAACGATCATGTTCATAAATTAAAATAAACTTGAATATAGTATTTTGATTATTCAAATATGAACCAATAGCATTCAGAAATAAACTTGCTATTTTGTTAACAATATTGCTTGTTAATCCATTTAATATAAATATTGACCATTATAAAATACGGTATAAATATTTGTCAAATTATAATAAACATCAAATACCATTTACATTAAAACGAAACAAAAATAATGTTAATCAAATGACTGACAAGTTCATTCATCACTGTCTGTAAGGATTACAGTGCCTCTCCGCATTTATGGTGTATTGAGTGTGGCGAAAAAAGGAACTAACTGGACCGTCAAGATCATACAATATAAAACTTCTTGTTCCATGTACATACATAGAATCGCAATACAAAATGACTCTAAGATAAAAAACTCATTGTATTACGTGGAAGGTCTATGGTTGTTCATATCATATATTTGATATTTTCTCCGACATGCAGCGCCACACTAAAATTCATGGGATGGAGCTGGCACATTCTATACGGAATTGTTGCGAAATTTGATCAAACTTCTGATTTAAATGAATAGTGGGAAGTAAAAAATAACCAATTTAATAATTTTCGACTTAATATCTCATGTAATTTACGTAAAATCCTTAATTTTGTAATAAATGGGAAAAGCGCCATCTGTTCTCAAATTAGAATACTTTTAGGGCTAGCCTCTTAGGCTGACTTCAGGTTCGAATCCGGGAGCCAATGCTATTGATTCGTGGAGGGTAGTGTTGGAAAAATCTTGGCTGAGATTGTTGCCGTCCCTTTTTGTTCTCTTATGAGCGACAGAGACAGGTGTGAAATTCTATTGGTTAAGTCATGATTTTAGTAACTACAAATTGCTACCATTGGTTATTACTCGACGAATTATAAAAGTTTTGATTCATTAGCGATTTTCAAGTATTCCGTGGTAATCGTAATTTTGTCGGTTTACACAGACGCTTCCTTGGAAAAACATGCGGTTGTGACACTTTTTTTGGAAAGGCGCCGGGAGCGACGGTCGCAACTAGGAAGAGGCTTCTTGGTTCCAGGGAAGGCGACGGGTGCTGGTGGTGCCATGGCGTCTGCACTATTTATCTGGTCAGATCTTTCCTTATATTTCGTAGATACAGAATATAACAGTGCAATATAAAGTTTTGTAATCGCGTAACGTAAGAAAAAGCGTATGAGTATGAGTGTCGGTACTAAGCCGTGTCTGCCATATTTGTTTCCTAGTCATTGTAACTACATAAATGAAATTCACATTTTTCACAAGTTTGAATCTAGTAGTATGTTGTTTAAGATCTGTGATATTCTGGTTCTACATATTGTCATGTGTTTTTGCTTATCTCCGAGTACTTCTACATTTTTACTTCGGATTGCGAGTTCTACCTACGAAAATTTTATGTGTACATTTTCAGGAATTTTCCATACGTTTTATTCTATTGTATCTGTGTGAAGCTGTGATTTAAGTGTACTTATTTTTAAGAAATTAAATTTTGATTGAACGAAAATAAAAGTACGGAACGGTAGGTAGTTATAACCACGACGTGCGGGTACTAGTACGTTGCGCGGCGCGCTTTGCCTCGTAGGTGCATTTGGTTAGAGCCTTCGGTACTCATAGTGCGTGAGCTAGGTCGTAGGTTCGATTTCGTTTAAACTATTTACACTTTCTTCTGCGGGATAGTTTCTCGTTAGGTCACGGGACTGCGATATAGTTGTTGGTTATTTTGCAGAGTAGGATTGTTTCAGGATTTTGTGCGTCGGAGGGTACGTTTTGGTATGACGTTATTTCAATAGTTTAGTGTAAATTTGAGTGAAAAGTTGACCTACATTCAATCTGGTATGTAAAATAAAAGTTCGGAGATTAATTAAAAAAATGTAGTCGCACTTATTCCTCCATAGCAAATTCGGTGGTGTAGTAGCACGACATGTCGATATCCAGAAATTATTTATCTTGTTGCGGAACTTTTGTACTACTTTTAAGCTAGTTCGAGTAAGACGTGAGAAGCGGTCACCCATCCATCAGCGGTCACCCTTCAATAATATTAGGTGGACATTCCGGGAATTTGGCGGACCTTCGAGAATCTTGAAAGGATACTACTACTGATAGGAACGGATATTATTATTTTAGATTATTTAGGTACCTACTGCAGTTCCGGTTTGATTCAGAGACGTCGATGTTCCAACCAGAAGGGTGACATTTACAGTTTTGAAAAGGTAATTTCTACTTTTATTCAGTATTTAATGTTCATCTACATATTTTGACTACAACTAAATATTATTCAAAATTCAGAAATGCAAAGTTTAATAATCTTTTGATACATCTTTTTATAGCTAATTCAGGAAATATTTAATTCCATTTTTTGAATATTTTCTCATCAGCAATTTTACTAATGACATTTTAGTAATAGTTATCTAACTAACATTTTTAACGGATTTAGAATGAATGTCATAATTAGATTCAAGGCCATACTCAAATGCCGAGCAGTGGAAATTTTAAGCATTTAGAAAGTTACATTTCCGTAACTTTTATTCGTATAAACTTTCTTATTATTTTGATATAATTTAATCGAATGTTTATTACCAGCCTTTTACATTTTATATGGAGTTGCAAAGAAAGTTTGCAATGTTAAAAGTAATAAATAAAGAAGTTACTTTTATGAAGGTGATGTTGGATTTGAGCTTACTAGGCTAAGCTAAGACAAAGCCTTAATAGATTTCTCTAAATAAAGAATGGGAAACTATACAAGTACAGTTCGATTCACCATTTCTTATTACTTAGTTCAAAGAAACTAGGTTTGACAATTTTAAAATACAAAATTGAAGTTACATTTTAGTAGAAGGTTGAAAATAAATATTTACCTTTAACTTAAAGTAGATTCTGCAAAAGTTTAAAATATGTTTTGATTGCAGTAAATTCTCTTCATATTTTCATTTTCTTTTATTTTGAAATAGATTCTTTCTAACTTTGTAATGGAAGATTAATGTTTTTTTGTTTTCAAATATATAATTTACATAGATTCACAATTCTAGTAAACAAGTAAATCTAGACGTCGTGAATTCATTTGTTCCATTAAACTCAGTAAATGTAAATTCAAAAGAAATCCTGATATTAAAATCACAGTAAAACTAAAGTTACCACATCATTAAATACAAAAATGAAATACATTATACTCAAATTAAATTATGTATTTATGTAAAGGTTTTCATTTGGAATACCTAACCATACACTAGGTTCAGGAACAAACCTAGATTTGATGGATATACCCTCTTGTCCTTTTGTATACTTAGTAAAGTATGACTAGACTGACTGACAAAAATATTGCATTTTGACTTGAATTAAAGATACTTCCCCTCATATCAGGATTAAATATATTGGAGGAGCTCTGTCCAGAGTCTGGCTGACGAGGAGCACTGCACGGTGGCGGGAAAGGGCGGTGCCCCGGCTTTACCAAAAACACAAAAATGCTGTTATAGTTTTATCTTGTTTGAAACAGCAAATTTCTTACAATATATTTGAATGCTAAGATTATTAGTCTTCCTCATTCTGTTAAATCTTTATTGTTGAACGTTTACTAAATATTAGGATTATTTTTATTCTATTCATCTTCATCATCACTTTCGTAAGTTTAGTATTTTCTAATCTAATTAACTAACATTAGGCAAAGTAGGTTATACCATTCGAATCATTAAAGTTCAAGGGTTACAACAGCGGTTCACAACTTTAGGTCCTATTATACTACTAGACGTTCATTTGGCCAAATTCTAATCTCATTAAACTGAAACCAATTCTGTTACTTTAAGTTCTTTCTTTTCCTCTATTTACAGTGTCTTCAGCCTTGTCCAAGTCCAGCCTTCTAGGAATCGTGTCTGATGGATCCGTGCTCTATCTACGAATAGTGTCGCGTTTAAGTGTAGTTAATAATAATTTTCTTGAAGTGATTTACTTGCAACTGAAGAATTTTAATTAAAGTTTTCGTTTCTTAAATTTCATCTTTACATTTACAAAAAATCGTCCTTTAAATTCTCAACATTTAGCTTTTCTTAATATTTCTTAATTTCTTTTACTTCTCTTTTCTTAATTAGAGTAAAAAAAAAAAATAGGGCTAGGTTAAGGTAGGGTAATGTTACAAATTGGTGCCGTGACCAGGATAATATAGTTTTTCGTGTTACTACGGACTTAAATATTTTGAAACTATGATTTTTGTGTCATTTTATTTAAATTTTGCTAATGTTCCTATTACAGTTGACTACATTTACTATCATTTTGACGTTTAGATAAGAGAGTATAGGCTTACAGCACGTTTATTTTGATTTAGCGTTACTAGGATTACGATTTTATTTAGACGTAGAGCACGGATCTTCCCAGTTGTTTTTTTTCAGTACCAGAATTAGAATATTGACTTGCTGCGGAATTGGTTTCAGTTTTACTTTTACGTGGTTATTTTAGTAACCACAAATTGTTGTTCGTGAAAACGGAGTGACAAGAATGGTATTTTAGCGTAATAGGTGTTATGAATTTTATGTTTTTATTTACATTTTTCCAGGGTTGTCAACTTTTCATGCGGTTTCTTTAAATTTACTAATTAACTTGTTTACGTTACCTTAATAATCATGATTTTATTGTGTTACACTGCCATTTACTTTAACATGACAATACATTTTGAAAATTACCTACAGACAAAATGTCTAGTAAATTGGGGGTCGTTAGTAAACTTTGGGGGTCGTAAGTAGATTATGGGGGTCGTTAAGTTTTAAAAGTAAATTCAAGTCTTAACACGCTTTCATGAAAATAAGTTAATGTTCTTAAATGTGTAATTTTGAAACAGTAACATTCTACTTTAATAAACAAAACGATGTCAAACCTAGATTTCTTAGAACATTCTCAGTTCTTTTGAGTATTTTTAGATGTCATTATACTTATTGAGTAGCGAAAGTACACAAACGCGATGTTTCAATTTAAAATTTAATCGTATACCTACGTCTAATTAATTCAACAACATCATGCTTCTCATGGTTATTGTATGTTCAATTAAGAAATTTAGTGTTGTTTGTATCTAAATTAGGCTATATTTTAAATTTTACAAGGCAACAAACAAATAAGTAAATTCAGTAACGTTAAATTACAATTAGTTTTTCTGATTCGTTAGTAAATAGCATTTAATCATAGCAATTATTTCTGGTTTTTATGCTTAATTTTGGGTTTCCTTTTGCCAATATTTAAAACTTATGAATTACTTCTGGTTTCTGTTGCAAATACTTACAATTAATTAGTTATTTTGTTTATTTACTATTGTATTATTTTTATCCTAAATTGTTAAAACGTATATTTATTTTCTATGCAACTTCGATAATTTAGCTGAATATTTATATTTCATTCTTTCATGACGCGATTAATTTATCTAAGGTTATTTGAATTGGCTTAAATCAAATAAATTTTTGATTAAGTTATTTCCAGTGCCAATAAAACCAACCAAAATTAACAAATAATTTAGTTGTAATAGTAGTAGATGTACAACTAATTAGGCTTTGCATTCCTTAAAATTATATTAAAAAAAAAAAAAAAGTTTACATTTTCTTTAATTTTATATTATTTTTTTTTGAGTCATCCAATTATTTTCTTAGACAATTGTAGCAGATTTGGCAGAGCTCATTCGTAAACGTACGATGAGATTTTCTGGAGCTGGTTCATTTCTTCTATGTCTTTCTGTTACGTATTTCAGATAGTCGAGTGTTAGAGTTAGTGTTGTTTAGGACATATTTTTTATTTTGAAGCGATTTCAGGAAAAATACATCGTCATCATTTATTGATTTTGAATTTCCAGGATTTTAATATTTTAACTATTTTATTTGTGTATCTATTTTAATTAATAATTTGTTTTCAGATTTCATCAACAAACATAATTATTTCTCATGTTTGAATTAAGTAATGGGTTTAGAAGGTTTAGTTTATAAGGCATTTTTGCGCGTAATTAATTTGATAATAGTTTTTCTCTACATAAAGTACAGCGTAAAATTTTGTGAAAAACATAATAAGCGATTGCGTAATATCTTGACATCCTAAAATCCTAAAAAAAAAAACCTGACATTTTAGCGAAACTGCATTTTACAGAGGACACTTGTAAAAGCGAGCAAATCGACGGTGATACAACACGAAAATTAAATCAATATGTTACGCGAGCGAATCGAACGCGACGAAATAAAACTAAACCATTAACATGACGCGAGCGAAGCGAGCTGAGCGCGACACTACTCGAAAACTTCTTTTTCTGTCGTATGGGTATCAAGTCGATCGATCCGATGAACCCTGGTGTCAAAGTTTTAAACCGCCTTATAGCACAGCAAATAGACCTCTGACATGGTTTGTGTTACGGCCTCTATCAATGACAGCGACCGGGACCGACGGCTTAACGTGCCCTCCGAAGCACGGAATCCTTTTACTTTTCGGACAATCAGGTGATTCAGCCTGCATTGTCCTAACCAAACTAGAAACAACAACACAAAGTCATTCTTCTCCCAGGGAATCGAACCGAGGAAATCCGGATCGAGAGCCCATGGCTCGGACCACTAGGCCACGGAAGCAGTTATATCTTGACATTAGCGTAATACAAGCGTAAGCGTAATTGTAGTTAGAAAAAGAAAAAAATATTTGGGCAAGAGAGCTGGGGTCTCATGGTTCGGAGCGGGTTAATCTGTTTTGGGTTTCTCCAAACCCTCAGGATTTCTCTACATTCCTTTGTCTTGGGCGCCACACTGCTTGCTACAAACGTGTTTGTCCTTAGTTCATAAGTACTAACTTAGTTTTAAAATAATACCTAGCATAAGTGCAATAGCGTAAAAGTTACGTTGCTTCATTCAATATTTTTCATGATAAGTTTATTATTTTAGAAAGAGCAAAAGTTGTGGCGTAAATATTTTCATATTCCTTTATTTTAGAAAAGGCAACGTTCTAATAGCGATTGGCGTAAATTCTGTGTTATATGTTTAATTTCACTAACCCTAAGTGTTTTAGTTGATAAGTTTTGGAGTTATCATTTGCGAATTTTAAAGTACGTATTTTGATTTGGGAACGGATGGATATTTCCAATAAGAATGCAAAAGAGAAAAAAACACAATTTATCACATACAATTTCAAAAATTCTAATATTGTTTATCAGTGGTCAAGTAGAGGTGGCTGTGATGTTTATTTGAGTGGCGCAGATCAGAGTAAGGTGGCCAATAAAAGGGGATTGAAAGATTGATGAATGTATTATGATAATTTATGTATTATTATTATTTATGTTTATTAAATATTTATTTTATTAATAAGTTTGAAAGGAGATGTAAGCAGGGCTCTGGTAAATATCATAGCTTACCTACTTTGACTACAAGTTATTGTGTGTCCTTCTAAAAACTACACCACACAACAACGAAATTTATATGAAAAGTAGAAGTTAGGTTTAGGACAGCAGTCATTTCTGTGTTTAACAGGTGTTTCATATATTTTTCTACTCACACGCAGTTCTCAGGCTGATGCTATGAGGCTAATGCTTTTCCCCACACTTACATCAAGCTAAGGTGTTAACGAAATAACTTCGAATTGGGATTTGAAGAGATTACCTTGATCAATATGCCCGGCAAGATATCAAGCATATAGGGTATCTGCATTGTGTAACGTAGGGGTATCATCTTATCTAACGATCACCATTCCAATGCAGAATAAAGACGAGTATTGATGTGGATTGTATAAGTACTACTCTTCTAGTACGTTGAGGCTTAGCACAACCTCAGCGCCTTGCACACGGTGTGATTTAATCCTGCGCGATACATTGTTGTCCATTAACTTGAGGTAATCAAAGATTTCAGATTTCAAATTGAGGTCATGGTTGTTAACATTTTTAGTCACATTACACACACACACAACACAAATTCACTTTTGGAAGGATGTACAATTTCTTTTATAATTTATTTATAAAATTGAGGAAATAGTAAATATTTTCATAGTGTAATTTAAATAATACTTCCCATTATTTATTTAAGCTTGACTATTGAAAAGATGCTATGAAATTGTCGGTTAAAAGTGTAAGGGTTGAACTTGGGGATTCTGTGATATATTTGCGACTAAACAGTCAATAAAATCCGTATTTCATACAAATGGAACTAGGAACTTTTGTGATAAATACTTACAGCGTAACAGTTTGGTTATTTGCGGAATTTTTGCATTTCATAATTGATTAAGATGAGGAAAATTGTCTATTTTGAATAAAAAATAACGAACATTTTATATCCTGACAAAAGTTCTGTTAACTTGTCTATGCAGAATGTATGGGACGATTGTGGAATGATCGTAAGAGGTATATTGTGATGTTTATGAAAGATAAGCTAAGGCGAATCTCTGTCTTTGAAATCAAAGATTAGACTTAAGCCAGAGAGAAGAGTATAGATAAATAATGGAATCAGAGTCTAGGATACTTTTCATTGACATTTTAACCATGACACACTACACGGTACATAATGAGGTTTTATGAAATTTGGTGGTAGGGGTAAATTCAATGACTTGAATCATACAATGTTTTGATTCAGTTATATAACATTAACAGGTTTTATCTGTATTTCATAATTCGCTCCAACTATAGGCACACTGCAAACAAGACTGTTCCTTTGCTTGGCTTTGTATTTTGTCCGAATAATCATCAAAATAAGTTGAAAATTCGTCTGATAAGTTCCGAGTTTTGGTAGGTACAGTTTTATTTGTTACATTCTCCGAAAGGTTAGTAATTTTTATTTTGGGTTGAGATTTTTGAGTAGAACTTTTTGTCAGATGGATTTAAATGACTGGAACTATCAAATGCAACACTTTCATTCTTTGACCAGGGTCATTCGTATATTGGTTCAATTTCAATACATGGTTGGACTGAACAGATGAGATCACAGGGTCGACTGGCCTTCCGGTTCTTCGGCAGAGACTTGTTGCCCTTGGGAAGGAGATTTTTATTCATGACTAAATGTTTAAAGCTTGGGGATTCAATCCATGTAACTATTTGCTGACCTTTTGGTTTAAAATACACACCACACAAAATACATTCTGGAAAAAGTGTCAATGAAAATTTTTCTAACTGATTATATTTGTGGATCTCAATCTTGAGTCAAGAGAATTTTCCTCCGTTGAAGTTTTAAGTCAACTCCAGTAAATTGGGGGTCGGATGTAACGATACGACTTCATGTTTAGGCGCATCGTCACTCCACAAATATAATATTTCTTATAAATAACTTGATTTGATAAAAATTATCTATTCGTAAAATTATAATTCATCAAAATCGATTTAAGACATTTTGAATTTCGCGCCATTTCAGACGAAATCGCATCTGAGCTCTTATTGGTCAGATAGTTGTATGACCACCGCGAGAAGAGAATCTGCAAGTAAACAAAAAGTTTACATACTTTCAGATTAATAATCAGTTGAATATTGTTCGAAAAATAACGATCATGTTCATAAATTAAAATAAACTTGAATATAGTATTTTGATTATTCAAATATGAACCAATAGCATTCAGAAATAAACTTGCTATTTTGTTAACAATATTGCTTGTTAATCCATTTAATATAAATATTGACCATTATAAAATACTGTACGGTACGGGCGTGCGATCGGGGGCCGATAGTCTGTGCGAAAACGCGAAACCGGTCCGCACAAGGGAGTGAGCCTTCTTACTGAAACCTATATACGTTAGTAAACTGAAACTGTAGATGGAGGCTCGCTCCCGGCGGAATACACGAACAGCTGCGGCGCTACGCGGCGCGGACGGACGGACGGACGAAGGACGTAGGCGCAGCGCAGCTTACGGACGGCGGACGGGCGTGGGGACGACGTACGGGGGCTCAGAGAAATAAAACGCAGTATTTCTTCTGTGAAAATCGGGCTGGAACTGCTTGACCGCTTCTCTTCTCGGAGTTGTTCCCTCTTCGGGAGCTGTCGGACGACTGGCGTGCCGAGCGCCGTCACCCGGCCTATATTTATACTAAATCCGCCATGTTGCGGGGTCGAAGGCCGCGCGCGCGGGGCGGGACGCGCGCGGGCCGTCGCGGTAAGAAGCGCGGGTGCGGGGGGAGGCTCGCCAATTGGAAACGGTAGCCATATTGGATTCCAATTGGAATGCTATTGGTCGGTTAGCAGAATCTAACAGACTCTCGACATAAGTGTCGCGTATAGCGAACCGTTTGCTATACGCGCCTATTTGGTCAAGCGGTTCCAGTAAGAACTTTATTTAATTTTCTTACATGAGATCTGTATGAGACTTATACTATATGACTTCCTATAAGACTACCTATTAGACCTATTAGCTTTTACACTATTAATTATCTATTTACTGTAATCTGATAAGATTCTAATTAGAACTAGTGGACTGCATGACTGTGACTGTATACAAATATTAAACTGTGTTCCTATGCTATCAAAGTGTCTGTATTACCTAACCCTAATCTAAGTAGTGTACCTATCAGTAAAACAACAAAGGGAAATATCTTTATTTGACCTACCTATGACCTATGACTATACAAGAACGGACTTAGACGGAAAACTATAAAAACGGACTTAAATATTTTACATATCAAATGGCCTATAACTAACTTAAGTATTTCACACTATACACGATCACTGTCACTATTTACTATTATCACTGATAACACTTATCACTATATCAGCTGTTGAGACCGGCTGTCCCGTACATTACTCCCGCCGTGCGTCGTGTAGAGTGCCGTCGTCCGCTGCCGCTCGGAGCGACGCATCTCGTCCGTGGGGTCGGGTCAGCCGGTTCCGTCGACTCGATGTCCATGTTCTCGACGGATACTCGAAGCTATCACGATGCTGTCGGTGCTCGATGCGATGTAGGTGGTGCCCCCTCACGTAGTGGTGTGGTCCGCCGTCTGTGTGCCGTCCGTCCGCCGCCCACGCTGCTATGAGAGGCGTGGGAGCGCGGGGTGCACGGCGTCGCCGATGTCGTGCGGTGCGCCTCGGTCGTGGAGCTCCCGCCGGTGTTGAACCTCGGCGGGCCGGTGCGATGTCGATGATGGGTGACCGGGCGTCGCGACGCGTGCTTGCGATGTACTGTTCATGATGAGAGTTGACGGAGGCTTCTATGGTGCGCCGGGCTTCGATGCGATGGCTGTAGTGGGTAGCCGGCGCTGTCGGTCGGTTGGCGCGGACCGGGGCTTCTATGTAGGGAGGTCGATGAACTCTCGTAGTTTCACTCGACGATTGCGAATTTCTTCTATGTAGCGAGTTTCGATGCCTGTGTGACTCGCTATCTTCACGATGTCGATGGCGATGTTGGGAGGTACTCGGCGCGTCGAAAGGTCGCGGGTTCGACTCCCGGAACGATGAGTGACGATTGCGGTGGTGAAGTTGGTAGGTAGCTTCACTCGGCGGCGTGTTGGTGGCTCGCCGGTTCGATTCCCGATGCGATGTGTCACGTCGATTTTCTATTGACGATGTTCGGTAGTGCGAATGCGAAGTAGCTTCACTCTTCAGTGGCTGTCGTTGGTTCGATTTCCGGCGACTTGATTTTCTGCGAGATCTTCTATTTCTACGTTTTCTATTTACACTATTTACAGATGACGGCGCGCCGGGACTTGCTGTTTGCTGTACACGGTGGGCGGCGCGCGGCTTGCTGTCTTGACTGTTGCGTAGCGAAGTATCTTCACTGCGCGCGGTGGGTAGTGGGTTCGATTTTCTGTTCTTGCGTCTTCTTCGACGTTTTGATGACTGTGGGGCGCGCTCGACCGTGTGTGGGAGCGTGCGGTGTGACTGTGGGGTCGGTGATCTTCTCATCGGCGCGGGCGGTGTCACGTGGGTCCCTCGGACGACGTCGGTGCGTGGCTGCTTGCTGGCGTGCTCGGCTCCCGCCAGTGTAATGAGGCGTAGGCAATGCACACGGTGTCTGATGGGTGGCGCTCGAGCGCCGTGCAGTACCCAGCCAAACGGAGTGAGTGATGCGACGGGCTGGGAAGGCAATCCTTCTCTTTTTTCGGTGATGTGAAGCAGGCGCACGTTGTCTTGGCCGATGATAATTTGCGGTGTGGCGGCGATCATTAGCTGCGCGGCAATGTCTTGTAGATGCTTGCAGCCGGCGAGGTCGCTCGCTGTGATTTTCTGTGGCGACAAGCGAATATTTTCGGCGGTGTTTGCTTCTATCTTGAAGGCTGTGGTCGATACGGTGGAGCCTATTTCGATGTCCACGCGCTGCGAATTGTCTTCTGTGATGTTGCTTAATAAGGCATCTATTTCCATGGGGTCGATGGGTCCCTCGGCGCCGATCTTCTTCGCGAGGGTGGCGTCGATGAGCGAGACTGTGGACCCGTCGTCGAGTAGGGCGTAGGTGTTGACAGTACCGCGGGGCCCGGACACGGTGACTGGTGCTATCTTCTGGTAGCCGTGCGGTCCTATTCTTGGTGTCCAGGCCGCACCTACGACTTCCTTCTTGTATCGCGGTGGCTCGAGGTCGACCTCTTCCTTGTTGACGGTGTTTGCGCTGTAAACGGCCTCGGTGCGGTCGAAGTGCAGCAACGGATGGTGCGTGCGGTCGCAATCTCGCACGCTGCAGCGGTGCGGTTCGCAGGCGTGTTGCGCGGTGCGATGCTGAAGACATTTGAAGCACAGCGACTTCTCTTTTGCGATGTCCCATTTCTTCTCGATGTCCGCGGCGAAGAATTGTGGGCAGTCGCTGACGTTGCAGTGATCTAACATGTTGCATACGATGCACGATGATTTATTGCGATGGGTGTCCGACGCGGAGTATGTTCTACGCGCGGCGGGTCGGTGAGCGGGCGCGGCGCCGATTTGGACGCGCCGCGGTGCTGTCGATGTCGGTGTCGATTCGGTCCAATATTCGATGTTCTCCGGTTTGGCGTAGGGTGCACGGACTTGAGCTTCTTTCTTGATGAAATCGGCGAAGCGGGTTACGATCGGTGTGGCTGATGGCTGTGCTGCTTCGTGGAACCAGCTCTGTTGAAGCGCCGATGGTAGCTTCTCTATCGCAGCCTTCACGATGTCCCTGTTTGCTAAGTGATGACTATCTTCGACGGCCCGTATCATTGCTACAAGGTTTGTCACCTTGCCGGAGAAGGAGCAGATGTCTTGCGGTAAGTCGCAAACTCGTGGCAGATTCTTGAAGCGTTCTATCTCGGCGGATACTATAGCGTCGGGCCGGCCGTACTGTAGCTCCAAGGATTCCATAATGCTGTCCGGTGTGCAGTTCAATATCACGGAGCCGCTGACGTATTCCTTAGCCGCTCCTTGGAGACTTTTTCGAAGCCGAGCGAGATTTTCCAGGTCACTGAAGTCGGCCGCTGTAGCATAGTACGCGGCCCTGAAGTACAACCACTCGATGTGCGACCCGGAAAATATCGGCAACTCGATGATGGATGAGCGCTGCGGTCGAAAATTGCGGTTGCTTTCAATAACTTCCCGTGCTAAGTTGGCCACCTCCCTGACGATGGCCTCGGACTGCGCTCCTCCCGCCGGTGAAGACGATGAATGCGGTGCGGGCGCGGGCGCTTCAATAGCCCTGTCGATGTAGGCCGCCGGCGCGGGTAACGGTGCGGTGGGGCGCGGCGTTGATTTTTCCATCGGCGGATAGTGTTGCTGTTGCTCGAAGGTGTGCCGACGAGCGTCATCAACCCACGCGGCGACTTGCTGTTGAGCTGGCAGCTCTTCATCGATGACTGTATGTGCATCTTCATCTTCTTGTAAGATTTCTTCATCCATAATTTCCAATCGCTTCTTTTCCAATAATAATTGTAGCTTGAGAACTTTCTCTTCCTGTTTCTTCCTCTCTAATAGCGATCGGTGCGATGATGTAGTACGTGCGGAGCGCGCGGGGCGGCGCGCGGGGTGCGGGGGGTCGACTCCCTCGGTGCGCGGGGGGAGGGGTACCTCCCGCGGTACGGTGCGTGCGGGGTGCGGGGGGTCGACTCCCTCGATGCGCGGGGGGAGGGGTACCTCCCGCGGTGCGGTGCGGTGGTTGAACTGTTCGCCGGCGTCGATGCTATTGCCGGTCGAAGGTTCTCGGTGTACTGTAGCGGCGGTGACGACGGGGCGCGCGGCAGAAGCGCCCACGTCGCCTGCTCGGGCCGGCGCCTGCTGCGTCGGACCAGTTGCTGCGTCGGTCGGGTTCTCGACGCCCTGTTGCACGGTGACGGACGAACGGAAAGATCCCTCGAAATCTTCCTCGATGCGGTCGGACGGTAGGTTCTCTGAGCCCATACGCGGGACTATCGGCAGTAACGGCGCGTCGTCGGGTGACGCGGGCGTGTCCCGCGGCGGGTCGGTAGCGAGCTGGCTTCGCGTGCGGACCATTGTTTCGCTTCCCTCGATGCACCGGTTCTTCTATTATCCGGCAGCGAAGGTCCAAAAAATGTACGGTACGGGCGTGCGATCGGGGGCCGATAGTCTGTGCGAAAACGCGAAACCGGTCCGCACAAGGGAGTGAGCCTTCTTACTGAAACCTATATACGTTAGTAAACTGAAACTGTAGATGGAGGCTCGCTCCCGGCGGAATACACGAACAGCTGCGGCGCTACGCGGCGCGGACGGACGGACGGACGAAGGACGTAGGCGCAGCGCAGCTTACGGACGGCGGACGGGCGTGGGGACGACGTACGGGGGCTCAGAGAAATAAAACGCAGTATTTCTTCTGTGAAAATCGGGCTGGAACTGCTTGACCGCTTCTCTTCTCGGAGTTGTTCCCTCTTCGGGAGCTGTCGGACGACTGGCGTGCCGAGCGTTTTTTTTTTTTTTTTTTTTTTTTTTTTTTTTTTTTTTTTTTTTTTTTGTAAGGACCTATTTGCACTATGCGACTGAGTGCATTTAATGCATGACCGGACTAAAGGCGGGGAGTTGCTACACGCAATCTACACCCTATATTGCAAATGACAACTGCCTAAGGGCGCCCGCTAGGGCTCGAACCTCGGCTTAGGGCGTTGTCCCGGGGACGGTACCTCCCAAAGTGGGGGCCAAATGATGAAGGGACTACCCGTCGACCCCGCCGGCGGGGTGCGCGGTTGCTTGAAGAGCTTGTGTTGAGTGCGACTCTACATGCGTTGGCAGCATTGATAGCGCGAGTGATTGGGTCTTCACCATCGGTAAGGACGTGCCTAGGTCTGCGTTTGTAACGAGATGCAGGACGGGGGACATAGTCAGAAGCGCTCACTACGAGCGGATTGGGGTGGTGGGGAGCTTTATCGAAGAAGCGTATTGACGCTTGCCTCATGTACTCTTTCAATGTCGGGACACCAAGGTCAACGTGAAGGTCAACAGTGCGGAGGTACCAGGGGGCCCCGGTTGCCCTCCGCAAGAACCTGTTCTGGACTTTCTGAAGAGTATTGAGGTAAGTGGGGTAGGTGTGCGCGAACGCAACACTCGAGTAAGTCATGATGGGTCTAACGCATGTGGTGTAAAGTCTCACCTTATTTCTAAGAGAGAGTTTACTGCGTTTACGTATCAGTGGGGTTAGTCGGCCCAAGACAAATTTTGCCCTGTTACGGACTGTCTTGATATGCTTGGCGAAGTTGAGTCGGGAGTCAAGGGTGACACCCAAGTACTTGGCGTCATTGGACCATGGAATGTCTCGCCCATAGAGCTTTACAGCGGGAATGGGACGAGGATTTCGGGCTCGAGTAAAGTGCACGGCTGTGCTCTTCTCGGGATTGACTTCGATTCTCCATTTGCGGAACCAGCTCCCGAGGGAGTCTAGAGCGCGCTGGAGGTATCTGCCAAGTAGCTTGGGTTTGCGACAGGACGCATAGATCGCAGTGTCGTCTGCGAACAGAGCGAGCTGCGTGAAAGGGGTGCTGGGTAAGTCACTGGTGAACAGGGTGAAGAGAAGGGGGGATAGCACAGAGCCCTGGGGGACACCGGCTCGAATGGGTCGTGGGGAGGAGAGGGTGCCTTCGATTCTGTAGCGAAAGCTGCGGTTCGACAAAAAGTCGCGTACAATACGTACGAGCCGATCCGGCACACCGAGCTGGTATAGCTTGTACACCAGACCGTTGTGCCAGACCTTGTCGAACGCCTTCGCTACATCAAGGAAGACGGCTCCAGTGGGTTTGGGTTTGCGTTCATGGAAATTGAGGGTGACATGCTCCACCAGACGGTGGACCTGTCGAACACAACAGTGTTGGGAGCGGAAACCGAATTGTTCGGGGGGAATGAGACTACTGTTTTCGGCGTAATCCCTTAAGCGGCGATAAATCATCCGCTCGTAGAGTTTGCCGAGAGGATTGAGAAGGCTGATGGGGCGGTAAGAGGAGGGTTGGTCACGGGGCTTTTTGGGTTTGTGAATGCCGATGACGGTCGCCTCTTTCCACGCTGATGGAAAGGTGCAACAGGTCATTGCGGCATTTAGAATGAGAGTGATGAGGGTTATGAGGTGGTCAGGTAGGATCTTGAGGACTCGGTTCGAGATACCGTCAGGTCCTGGAGCCTTCCTGGATTTGAGAGCCTTAAGGGCAGTGCGAACTTCCTGCTCCGTGATAGGAGGGAGGGGAAGGTCAGTGGGTGGTAAGGAGGAGAGACGTTCGACTTCAGAGTCGACCGTGCGAACGAGATCGGGGTCGCAAGGGAGAGTGCTGGGAGAGCACTGTGCCTCGAGGCTGTCGGCCAGACATTCTGACTTTTCGTCATCGTCAAAGGCTAAAGACCCGTCGGGTCTGAGGAGTGGGGGCGTGGGGCAAGTCTCGTCAGATTTGAGGGAGCGAGATAGCTTCCAGAAGGCAAGGTGGTCTGGTTCCAGTTCGGACACGAACTGGTCCCATTTGGAGTTGCGGTATTCGAAAACGCGTTTTCTTACTTCCCTCTGCAGGGCGCGTAAGAAAACACGGTTTTCTTCTGAGGGGAAGCTACTGTATGCTCGTAAAGCGGCGTTCTTCTCAGTCACCAGGTCAGCAAGTTCTGTGGGAAGTTTCCAGAGTCCCTCGTCGGACTCCGGAACCGTCCGAGAACAGGCGTCTACGACGCTCTTGATGTGGCTGGTGAGAGAGGAGACGGCTAAGTCAATGTCAGTTGGAGTGGTCAAGTTAGTTGGGATCTGGTCGAGGTAAGGTGAGTTGGGTGACTCTAGGGCTTTGCCTAGTTTCACCCAGTCCACGGTGGTCTTGGTCGTACCTGGGAGCCCAGTGGGTCCAGGTATGGTTGCCCGTGGTTGGAGTTGCATCACAACCGGGCGATGGTCAGAGTTAAGGGCTTGGACTACTTCTATCGAACGCAAACGTAGGTTGACGTTCTTTAGGAGGGCAATGTCAAGGATTTCAGGCCTTTGGCCTGCAGTATTGGAGTAGTGGGTCGGCTCCATGGGAGCTATTATGTCAAAGTTAAGTTCCTCGGAAAGTCGGTGGAGTAAAGTACCACGCGGGGTGGTTATATGACAGTTCCAGGAAGTATGTTTGGTATTTAAGTCTCCTGCAATGATAACAGAGTTACTGATACCAAGCAGGGCGGTAATTACCGGCGTGCCGAGCGCCGTCACCCGGCCTATATTTATACTAAATCCGCCATGTTGCGGGGTCGAAGGCCGCGCGCGCGGGGCGGGACGCGCGCGGGCCGTCGCGGTAAGAAGCGCGGGTGCGGGGGGAGGCTCGCCAATTGGAAACGGTAGCCATATTGGATTCCAATTGGAATGCTATTGGTCGGTTAGCAGAATCTAACAGACTCTCGACATAAGTGTCGCGTATAGCGAACCGTTTGCTATACGCGCCTATTTGGTCAAGCGGTTCCAGTAAGAACTTTATTTAATTTTCTTACATGAGATCTGTATGAGACTTATACTATATGACTTCCTATAAGACTACCTATTAGACCTATTAGCTTTTACACTATTAATTATCTATTTACTGTAATCTGATAAGATTCTAATTAGAACTAGTGGACTGCATGACTGTGACTGTATACAAATATTAAACTGTGTTCCTATGCTATCAAAGTGTCTGTATTACCTAACCCTAATCTAAGTAGTGTACCTATCAGTAAAACAACAAAGGGAAATATCTTTATTTGACCTACCTATGACCTATGACTATACAAGAACGGACTTAGACGGAAAACTATAAAAACGGACTTAAATATTTTACATATCAAATGGCCTATAACTAACTTAAGTATTTCACACTATACACGATCACTGTCACTATTTACTATTATCACTGATAACACTTATCACTATATCAGCTGTTGAGACCGGCTGTCCCGTACAAATACGGTATAAATATTTGTCAAATTATAATAAACATCAAATACCATTTACATTAAAACGAAACAAAAATAATGTTAATCAAATGACTGACAAGTTCATTCATCACTGTCTGTAAGGATTACAGTGCCTCTCCGCATTTATGGTGTATTGAGTGTGGCGAAAAAAGGAACTAACTGGACCGTCAAGATCATACAATATAAAACTTCTTGTTCCATGTACATACATAGAATCGCAATACAAAATGACTCTAAGATAAAAAACTCATTGTATTACGTGGAAGGTCTATGGTTGTTCATATCATATATTTGATATTTTCTCCGACATGCAGCGCCACACTAAAATTCATGGGATGGAGCTGGCACATTCTATACGGAATTGTTGCGAAATTTGATCAAACTTCTGATTTAAATGAATAGTGGGAAGTAAAAAATAACCAATTTAATAATTTTCGACTTAATATCTCATGTAATTTACGTAAAATCCTTAATTTTGTAATAAATGGGAAAAGCGCCATCTGTTCTCAAATTAGAATACTTTTAGGGCTAGCCTCTTAGGCTGACTTCAGGTTCGAATCCGGGAGCCAATGCTATTGATTCGTGGAGGGTAGTGTTGGAAAAATCTTGGCTGAGATTGTTGCCGTCCCTTTTTGTTCTCTTATGAGCGACAGAGACAGGTGTGAAATTCTATTGGTTAAGTCATGATTTTAGTAACTACAAATTGCTACCATTGGTTATTACTCGACGAATTATAAAAGTTTTGATTCATTAGCGATTTTCAAGTATTCCGTGGTAATCGTAATTTTGTCGGTTTACACAGACGCTTCCTTGGAAAAACATGCGGTTGTGACACTTTTTTTGGAAAGGCGCCGGGAGCGACGGTCGCAACTAGGAAGAGGCTTCTTGGTTCCAGGGAAGGCGACGGGTGCTGGTGGTGCCATGGCGTCTGCACTATTTATCTGGTCAGATCTTTCCTTATATTTCGTAGATACAGAATATAACAGTGCAATATAAAGTTTTGTAATCGCGTAACGTAAGAAAAAGCGTATGAGTATGAGTGTCGGTACTAAGCCGTGTCTGCCATATTTGTTTCCTAGTCATTGTAACTACATAAATGAAATTCACATTTTTCACAAGTTTGAATCTAGTAGTATGTTGTTTAAGATCTGTGATATTCTGGTTCTACATATTGTCATGTGTTTTTGCTTATCTCCGAGTACTTCTACATTTTTACTTCGGATTGCGAGTTCTACCTACGAAAATTTTATGTGTACATTTTCAGGAATTTTCCATACGTTTTATTCTATTGTATCTGTGTGAAGCTGTGATTTAAGTGTACTTATTTTTAAGAAATTAAATTTTGATTGAACGAAAATAAAAGTACGGAACGGTAGGTAGTTATAACCACGACGTGCGGGTACTAGTACGTTGCGCGGCGCGCTTTGCCTCGTAGGTGCATTTGGTTAGAGCCTTCGGTACTCATAGTGCGTGAGCTAGGTCGTAGGTTCGATTTCGTTTAAACTATTTACACTTTCTTCTGCGGGATAGTTTCTCGTTAGGTCACGGGACTGCGATATAGTTGTTGGTTATTTTGCAGAGTAGGATTGTTTCAGGATTTTGTGCGTCGGAGGGTACGTTTTGGTATGACGTTATTTCAATAGTTTAGTGTAAATTTGAGTGAAAAGTTGACCTACATTCAATCTGGTATGTAAAATAAAAGTTCGGAGATTAATTAAAAAAATGTAGTCGCACTTATTCCTCCATAGCAAATTCGGTGGTGTAGTAGCACGACATGTCGATATCCAGAAATTATTTATCTTGTTGCGGAACTTTTGTACTACTTTTAAGCTAGTTCGAGTAAGACGTGAGAAGCGGTCACCCATCCATCAGCGGTCACCCTTCAATAATATTAGGTGGACATTCCGGGAATTTGGCGGACCTTCGAGAATCTTGAAAGGATACTACTACTGATAGGAACGGATATTATTATTTTAGATTATTTAGGTACCTACTGCAGTTCCGGTTTGATTCAGAGACGTCGATGTTCCAACCAGAAGGGTGACATTTACAGTTTTGAAAAGGTAATTTCTACTTTTATTCAGTATTTAATGTTCATCTACATATTTTGACTACAACTAAATATTATTCAAAATTCAGAAATGCAAAGTTTAATAATCTTTTGATACATCTTTTTATAGCTAATTCAGGAAATATTTAATTCCATTTTTTGAATATTTTCTCATCAGCAATTTTACTAATGACATTTTAGTAATAGTTATCTAACTAACATTTTTAACGGATTTAGAATGAATGTCATAATTAGATTCAAGGCCATACTCAAATGCCGAGCAGTGGAAATTTTAAGCATTTAGAAAGTTACATTTCCGTAACTTTTATTCGTATAAACTTTCTTATTATTTTGATATAATTTAATCGAATGTTTATTACCAGCCTTTTACATTTTATATGGAGTTGCAAAGAAAGTTTGCAATGTTAAAAGTAATAAATAAAGAAGTTACTTTTATGAAGGTGATGTTGGATTTGAGCTTACTAGGCTAAGCTAAGACAAAGCCTTAATAGATTTCTCTAAATAAAGAATGGGAAACTATACAAGTACAGTTCGATTCACCATTTCTTATTACTTAGTTCAAAGAAACTAGGTTTGACAATTTTAAAATACAAAATTGAAGTTACATTTTAGTAGAAGGTTGAAAATAAATATTTACCTTTAACTTAAAGTAGATTCTGCAAAAGTTTAAAATATGTTTTGATTGCAGTAAATTCTCTTCATATTTTCATTTTCTTTTATTTTGAAATAGATTCTTTCTAACTTTGTAATGGAAGATTAATGTTTTTTTGTTTTCAAATATATAATTTACATAGATTCACAATTCTAGTAAACAAGTAAATCTAGACGTCGTGAATTCATTTGTTCCATTAAACTCAGTAAATGTAAATTCAAAAGAAATCCTGATATTAAAATCACAGTAAAACTAAAGTTACCACATCATTAAATACAAAAATGAAATACATTATACTCAAATTAAATTATGTATTTATGTAAAGGTTTTCATTTGGAATACCTAACCATACACTAGGTTCAGGAACAAACCTAGATTTGATGGATATACCCTCTTGTCCTTTTGTATACTTAGTAAAGTATGACTAGACTGACTGACAAAAATATTGCATTTTGACTTGAATTAAAGATACTTCCCCTCATATCAGGATTAAATATATTGGAGGAGCTCTGTCCAGAGTCTGGCTGACGAGGAGCACTGCACGGTGGCGGGAAAGGGCGGTGCCCCGGCTTTACCAAAAACACAAAAATGCTGTTATAGTTTTATCTTGTTTGAAACAGCAAATTTCTTACAATATATTTGAATGCTAAGATTATTAGTCTTCCTCATTCTGTTAAATCTTTATTGTTGAACGTTTACTAAATATTAGGATTATTTTTATTCTATTCATCTTCATCATCACTTTCGTAAGTTTAGTATTTTCTAATCTAATTAACTAACATTAGGCAAAGTAGGTTATACCATTCGAATCATTAAAGTTCAAGGGTTACAACAGCGGTTCACAACTTTAGGTCCTATTATACTACTAGACGTTCATTTGGCCAAATTCTAATCTCATTAAACTGAAACCAATTCTGTTACTTTAAGTTCTTTCTTTTCCTCTATTTACAGTGTCTTCAGCCTTGTCCAAGTCCAGCCTTCTAGGAATCGTGTCTGATGGATCCGTGCTCTATCTACGAATAGTGTCGCGTTTAAGTGTAGTTAATAATAATTTTCTTGAAGTGATTTACTTGCAACTGAAGAATTTTAATTAAAGTTTTCGTTTCTTAAATTTCATCTTTACATTTACAAAAAATCGTCCTTTAAATTCTCAACATTTAGCTTTTCTTAATATTTCTTAATTTCTTTTACTTCTCTTTTCTTAATTAGAGTAAAAAAAAAAATAGGGCTAGGTTAAGGTAGGGTAATGTTACATGCTGTGGTTGTCTGATTATCGTAGCCGGCGTATGGTTGGCTTGAAGTCATGTTAAACAATGTTTTGAAAGTGTTTTTGTTAAATTTTCACTACCCACTAATGAAAATTTCTTTGGACTCTTTTCTTGCTCTTTGGTCGCAAAAATACGGTAGTGATCGATGATTTGACTCTCTGGTAGCTATTTCCATGTTTTTCTAGTAAACCTAAGAAATTTAAAGTGTTATTTTAATTTGTTTTTATCTGAACGCAAAACCTCATAAAGTAGCTATAAATAAAGTTCCAAATGTTTGTTCAATTCAAAGAATTTTATTATTGTAAGAGTTTTGAGTAGGTCCTTAGGCAGTTTCAGTCTCACGCTTCCAAATAATAATAAATTTTAAGTTCTTTTAGCTAAAGTAAATTTCTAAGGGTTACATTTACTTTCTTTTGTAATTGAGGGCACCTTATACGGGTCAAATGGTCGACATTGGTCTGACTTTTAATGTTCGATACTAAAGGTGTAAATGAATAAGTATCTTTTGTTTTAATTGAGCTCGATTTCTCAGATAATTTCTACAATCACCTGCATTGCAGGATTACAAATAATTGGATATATTGTTAGTATCATACAAGACTTTTAACAACTTCAGTCGAGTCTGCATGTTCTATGCTCCATATCAGTATGCAAAACAATATACTCACACATTTAATATCACTATCACTATTCATTAGCTCTATAATTATAGCAGCAAATGCTATTGTCGCGATGTCAGTAATTCCATTAATACCGTAACTGTGGTCCGGATTCCGAGAGACCGCGCGGGTTCCGGATTATTAGCAACATAGCTCGCGCTCCGAACTATTATATTATGATATGGATATTAACAGGATCATAATGAAGACTTATATCTTATATCAATACGGTTTTATGATATGCCGTAAATTTGGCTTGGCACATGATGAGTTTGCGTATAATTTTTGGATGAGGAAAATACTTATCATCAACATAAATAACTTATTTAGATAGGTATCTGTTTTCGTCTATCATGAATAATAAAGTTAATTTCATTTTAGAAAAATAATAAATTGGTACCGCCACTTGGTATGTTAGAAGTCACCGACATTTATTGTTGAAATATTTGGCCTCGCATATCATCACCGTGTAGTTTAGTAATCTGTGTGAGTCGCCAGATCATACAAACTTATTCACAGGCTGCCCTGTGATGCTGATGTCTAGCTTGAACAGCCAAAAGGTAAAACCCATTGTGAAGCCGTTGCCTACCTAGAGTGATCCACTTGAAGGTAAAACCCAAACCGCCCCAAAACGTTTATATTCATAAACGTCGCCCACGTCGTCATTGCGAACTCACCACCATGAGTGGTGGAAATTGTCTAGCCGGACTTATCCTTTTGTAATGCCGTTCCTAGCTAGAGTGATCCACTTGAAGATAAAACCCAAACCGCCCCAAAACGTTTATATTCATAAACGTCGCCCCACGTCACTGCTATCAGCAAACTGGAGTAACTGAAGGTAATATTATTCAGCGAGCGGACTCTTACACTATAAAAGTTGGAGGCGGGCAACGCCGGGGCATATTAACGAGTTTCCTTTTTGGAAAACTTCCAAACTAGGGACGGTGGTTTTAACTGCTACCGCGAATACGTTTCCGTGATATATTGTCATGAATAGATACAGTGTTTAATCTCCTTAAAGCATTGGGTAAAGTTTGCGAATTATCACTCTTGTTTTATTCAAATAAGGATTCTTCAAATAATTTAGGTTTTGTTTTATGAACATCTAACTACAGAATTATGACTTATTTTGAAAGGAAACCATAAAAACATAAGTGTACTTTAAAAAAGTCTCATCTTTCACTTTCAAAACTGAAAAGCTTACAGGTAATTCTGGTTTTTATGTGCCCAGTTTTTAAGTAAGATTGAGATATTACCTAGAGAGATTTAGTTGAGAAATATTTAGGACTTTATGACTTTTTTTTTAAATTGTTCGTTATGTATTTTTTTAAAAGATGTGACATACTACCCCAGTTAGGTACCCCCTAGTATTTGAACTATACATCCCTAGTCCCAACAAAGTTTAGGGTTGGCCGTCACAGCTTCAGTTTCAGGTCGATCTCGTAAATTATTCATTTCCACGTTATAATTAGCGCAAGCGACGGCCACGCTCAATACATAATAATCAACCTGCTCTATTGATCTTTGGAACTTCTCCTTTATGATACGTAAATAGGTAGGTATTAAGATTTTTGGTAGCTGTAAATACTTTGGCGAAATAAACATTGTTGGGCTATTAAGTTTTCAACAACGAAATTATAGAAACAAACAAACACGCGACTGGGATTTGAACCCAGATGATGGGATTTGAACTAGGACGCGATCTATGTTGGTGGTCTAAAAAAATTCACAGAAAATCATATCTTTTTATTATGGCCAGCCCAGCAGAAGAGTTATAAATATCAAAACTGTGCGAAATTCCACCCATTTTGTCCAGTTTTTTTAAAACTTGGAAAATACACCCAGCGACATAAACACTTCTATCAACAAACCAAAGCAGTACACGCTGCACGACGACCGCCGCAAATACAGTCTCGCTTGTCTAGGTGACGAATAGAGTGGGAAATACGTAGGCGTCGCATGCACGACGAATGGCCGACCCGACGAATTGTTGACAAATGCACTAAGCAATGCTGCTGACTGTACATTGCAGAGGCAGGAATATGAGTTGGGCACACAGATAAACTAGCAAGGGCCTATGAAAGACCAACGTAAAATAATGGTGGTTGCCACTACTAAAGAGAATTTTCTTCTTGTTTCTACAAATTATTTTTTCTTAGTGTACGCTATACCGGCTATGACGCCTACGACTAAGTATACAGGGTGTCCAGGAATTAATGGATAACCCTTTAACTGCGGCTAGCTTGACCGATGCCCTACTTGTAAAAAAATTATGACCTCAGTAAAAGTGTCACAGTTTTCGAAATATCGTACAAAACCCGTTTTTTTCATAATTTTCTCCCTACGCTCAGTTATTTTCATGCCATTTCATCAAATATCAACATTTTTGGGTTTTTTATTTTTTTTAATATACCTTAATAGTTGATACTTAAAATGAATACATTATTTTAGTTAGTTATTTTATAAGAAAATAATTTAAAAAATAAGTTTTATTGAAAAAATTAGGCAAAATATTTTTAAAATTTTGTCTTTGACCTCCTACGGTGAAAAAAAAAAGTGACACTTTTACTGAGGTCATAATTTTTTTACAAGTAGGGCATCGGTCAAGCTAGCCGCAGTTAAAGGGTTATCCATTAATTCCTGGACACCCTGTATAAAAAACTCTTCTAACGAGATAACTTTCCGTGTTATTTGTCATTATTGTCGTTTCACATCTACAGAAGATTTTCGGTTCCTTAAATTTTACGATATAGGGAAACAAAATACTAGAAACTTTAAGGCCTTAATTTGAAATTCGGACTAATAAATTACTAAGTATAAATAAATAAACTCGAATAATGAGCTAACAAAGACCACAGCAGACTATAAAGACGGATGGTGTTAAATTGACGTGTTGTTTGTGGGCGGGTTGCTCAATGGAACAAAGGTTGATGTGATGAAGTTACGGCACTTTGGTTGAGCAATGAGGTGCCTAGGAGCATTTAGAAAGTTGTGCTTTAGGGCTAAGTTGTGCAGGGCGAGATATAGATTTAGGTACCAAATAAATTATACGAGTACCTACCATTTAATTAAACCTGTAATATTTATTGGAACGTTAGGTAAACAAAATGTCCCTATAGAAAAAACGAAAACAATTTTTTTTATAGTTACAAAGATTATATTCAGGTGAGCGATCTATCGCACGACCTTAATAGTAAAAGGTCACCTAAAATAATTTATCCAAAATTAATTTAATTTCATCTTTGAAGTCGAAGCTTTTAATTAAAAGCCTTGATTACCAATTTCTAACTTAAAACTTCAAATGGTTCGAATTTGTCACTCCCCCAGCTCATATTGGAACATTGGGCCGATCAGCCGGCGGCCAGGGTGGATCTAAATAATTCATGACAACTATTATTGCTTTCAACTTTGCCGTCCCCATTTATTTATAGGCCACCGCCATTGTGATTCGTAATTAGGGACTATTGTTAGCTCATGAACGCTTTTGTACTTATTTTTACATACATACATAATAATCACGCCTTTATCCCTAATAGGGTAGGCATAGCGTAAACGACCTAAAGAAAGGTCGTTCCGCCACGTCTGACAAGTTTTGAGGGTTATTCCAGATAGATCTGTATATTGCTAATAGTGACAGGTTGTCAGCCCATCGCCTAAATTACAATACTGAAACCCTCAGATCCCTTAGCTGATTTTTACAGCATGCCATTTTACAGCTGGCACATTCTATGTTTTTCTATCTGTCTGAAACCACAATAGTAAAGTGATTACCAAACACAAATAAATAGACACTCTTGTTTGAACTGCACTTCGTGCTAGCTGTGCCTCTAGGTAGACCACCATAAGTCTTCTGCAATCGCAGCTAAGCTATCAGGTTTGACGTATGAGCCCTGCGCGGTCAACAGGCTTGGACTGGTATGCTCAGCTCACTAAATCATTGGCATTCTCACTTGGTCCTCGTAACTGGTTCACACCAGTTCCATATAAGATAAATGGAACGAGTCTAAATGGAACTGTGGTATGAAAGATAAATAATTAATTGAAATTTCATTCAAAATACTAACTCAAATTTAAAAAACAACCACATAAATCTCATAGACTTTTATAATTCATTATAATTATTTAAGTAATTTTTAATCATATCTGTTTGTAACCGTAATTACTATCTTAATTAATGATCAATTACGCACTCTGCGTGCAATCATACTTCTTACGCTATAATTATAAAAAAATACAAAAATTTCTGAAATTGTAATATTTGTCCGAATGCTCAATCAATAACAAACAATAATTATTGTCCTGTAACTACTCTTTTCTATTTCTGTGTAAGTACAGTATAAATAAATAATTTAGTGTTGGCAGATAATTTTAGAACACTGATTTATCCTAGTTAATCGCGTGCGTGATTAATTTGCTAATTCACAAGATTACAAAGCATCAAAACCTAATATAGATCAAACGGCTCATGAATGTTTGATCTATTCTGATATCATCGCTTGAATTATACATAATTCATTGAATTTCTAATCTATATCGAAACAATTAATCCTTATTAGGTACCATACAATTAACCTTACTAAGAGAAAGCTGGTAAACAAAGGTTAGCGTTCGATTGGAAACAGGTTAAACTAAAATGGCACTGTTCTTAAACATTTGCAACTAACCTTATTACCAAATGGCAAAATAGCATCCATTATTTTTGACTAGGTACCTACGTATCCTTGCAAAGGGAAAAACTTTTCTTTATGTATGTAGGTATGTTTTTTTAGCTACAGACAGATTAACAGTACGATGTTGAAGTAAGATAGTAAGATGATTTCCCTAGTGTTAGATTTTGCTTTCCTAGCTTGTTTTAGATTTCCACGAAAATTGACAGATTTCTAATAGACTATTAAAAAAGTTTGAAAAATCATATCAGAGACCTATTTAGATAATTAATAAAATCGGGCATTAGGATTCATCGAGTCGTTCGATGACCCAACAACCCACTTTAAAACCGACTCTACGTAAAAAAGACTCTCGCACGTCAATTTACGTCCTTAATACGTTCGTAGGTGGTCTCTGTCTGTACGTTCACAATAATGAACACATCCCGTTTTGCAGCAATTGGTTAATTACGAATCGGGTTATGTTGTGATGGATTGTTGGCCTACTTCGCTATGACGATGTGTTTCTGGTCGGTTACCTTTGGACTTCGGATTCGTAGGTACCTATATCTTCGGAAGGGTTACGTTATTTTAATTCGTTATGAAATAGCTTTCTGATCTTGAAAGAATAATAAAATCGGTAAGTAGGTACAGTAGTTTCCAAGTTTACACATAGGTATATCTATAATCTTAGAAACCTACAGGTATACAGGGTGTAAAAAAAGTACTGCGTTCCTTTAAAATACATGTTCTACTAATGATAACAAACAATTTTCGCATAGCGCAAAAATTTTAGCCCGACATAAAATTTTGCCTTGTCCATACAAAACTGCAGATCCCGGAGAGCATCTTTGTATGCAAAAGGTTTCGAGCTAAAATTTTTATGCTTTGGGAAAGTTGTTTGGAATCATCAGTAAAATATGTGGTTTAAAGGAATGCAGTACTTTTTTTACACCCTGTATAAATGATCTAAACATAACATACCTCGTGTGGATTTGAGATCAAAAGCCTATCCGATATCAATATGTAGAGGGCTGTGAAATTTGAGTTCAAACAAGACATATTGGAAACGTAGGCATATTAATTAGCCATGATTCGATGAATTTATAAAGCATATATAATATTATGTTTATAGGTATTTTAGTTATATTACTACAACTTAAGTATTTTCTGGGTAATATTCATAATGACCAGTTATTCTGTGCGTAGGTCAGTTTGATATCTTCATTTACTTATTATTATTTATTTTTTATTCCCTACTAAGCCCGGTCATACTGTGCCATGGCTGTGATGGCG
This sequence comes from Scrobipalpa atriplicella, assembly GCA_029255725.1. Classification (NCBI taxonomy): domain Eukaryota; kingdom Metazoa; phylum Arthropoda; class Insecta; order Lepidoptera; family Gelechiidae; genus Scrobipalpa; species Scrobipalpa atriplicella. The sequence continues at coordinate 46,270 of JARACY010000684.1, forward strand.
CAACTTTATATATGTACCTTATTATGAAGGTATGTGATTGGCGAACTTCTCAATCATCTCCATGTCGTCAGTGTCAAGTCGACTCTGCCCCGGTTCTTGACTCTGTGAGTGATTCGCCTTAGACATTCTCGTATCCGCCATTTAAGGGCCCGAGGTCATGCCCGCATGTACTAATCATATTAAGCGACCTCCCTCCTTCGGCCTTCTATAGCTGTAATATACATTTTATTGATCATTCAATGTATAGCTCGATTATTGTATTAATGGCGGTTTGACCAGATATTTCCTCCGAGAGATGCGCCTAAGTTAGGATGTCGGGAATCACAAAATGTGTTTTTTTTTTTATCTTCAGCTGACACATAATTATCTTGTTTGTGATGTGCATTAATATTTATTTGGTTCGCAATCTGCAGAACTCATTTTGAAGATAGTCTAATTTTACCATTTATTTTGTTGAAATTAAAATAGATAGAAATTCAAAACTCACCAGGCGTGAAATAAATTACGTTTAAAATCGGGCATTTTATGAGGACGATCTTTGTGTTCACTAATTTTGATTGTTTAAGAAGGCGTCCTATTTCAAACTCTTCTTCCCATCAAATACTTAAAACGTTATCTTCAAAATCAGCATGGCTGCCATAACCAGCAACATTATTGTAGAAACCTTCGTGCCGCAGACTGGACGCAATCGATAACGTCCCAGTCTGAGTAAACTAAATCAGTCTCCTCCCTTCCCCCCACGGTCTATTCCCGTTCTGACTACCTACATAAATAGGCACATTTGAACTGCAATAACTACACACTGCTATAATATTATTACACATAAGTATTAATCATGTCTACTCACCGCACTTTCTGTGTAAAATTTTGTATAAACAAATTTATTTATCATTTTTTTAGCCGATTTCTGACCTAGGTACACAACACACAGCCTGCATTGTTCTAAAAGAAAGAAGTGAAGAAAATTTTACAAAGTGAAAATGACGAGCGCTGAAATCCATTGAATTATATCTGTCGTGGCCATATCGTAAAATTGCCCGTTTCATGAAATGTTCGAAAATTTCATGAAATGGTCGCATTTCATGATGTGGGCAGCTAAATTTGACCAGATCATTAAATAGTGAACATTTAACGATTTTGTCATCCATGATTGGCCATATCGTAAAAATTCCAAACTCTGCGGTTTTTTACATTTTGCTCGGTATTTGCGTGACTTGCATAATACTCGAGTACTTTTTCATCATAATATAATCACTTTTCTTCGTTTTTTAATGACAAATTTTTTCCTTTTTCATTGCGAGAAAAAATATTGTTGTCAATGGCCGCCATGTTGACTTATAAACAAAGCGCTTCCAGCGCCTCTATCGGTAATTGATGAAACCATTTTACGATATGATCAACATAATGTTGACCATTTCATGAAGTAGCAGCGCGTTTAGTTGACCATATCGACAAACGATTTCTTATCATTGATTTGGCCAAGGCACATCATGATATGACCAATGGATGGTGAAACATTTCATGAAATGCGACCACTTCATGAAATTGTCGAGCATTTCATGATATGGACGATTCTACGATATGGCCACGACATATCCATTATATGAATTTGGGTGCTTTTGCAAACTTTTTATTTTATTATAATAATTTGGTTCCGAATTACCGATCTACACGAAGAAGAAGAAGATTATAACAACCTTTCATTCAAACTCATATAATTTCACATTCTAAAGCTTTTAGAAATAATTTATGTTGACGTTTAGGCTTCAAAATAGCAAAATCCATTTTGAACCTAGTCTAGTCATAATAGATAGTGTCCATCACACAAGTCTATCTTTATTAAAACTAAATTGAAATTGATAGGCATACGGAATGCTTTGTGTTACTATTTTAAATTTAGGTTTTCAATATTATTTTAAAAGCATACCTTGTCGTTCCTATGCTTTTTAATGTTAAGCTATGAAATATTTACGGAATAAAACATTACCTGATGGAAATACCTCATATAAAACGAATAACAGCCTAACAGGATGTTCTTTATTTATCTGAGAGTTGTAACGGATCTGGGGTCGGCTATCTAATCTGATTCTGTTGTAAAATATAAGTAACGCCATCTATTGAAGCGATAGGAGAATCATTACAAAAACCTTTTCTTTCCCTCTTAAAATCTGAAGTAAAACTAACTTATAATCGATTTAATAACTCCTTTCCTATTCCTTCTAAGAATTCCAAATATATCCTAACTATGAATCCTACCCTAAACCTTATTTTCAAACATTTAACACTTTTATACAAGATACTGTCTAAAATGGCATTAAAGCATAGTTTTGATCAATTACTAACTCTTTTATAATTCTATTACATTTTTCTAATATTTTCTGAATGGTTTTATAGCTTCATGTCTCAATTCTAACTTAATATTATAACAAATCGATCTATCTCTTTTTACAAAACTGCATACTACCGCCATCTGTTAGTTACTATGGTAACAACTACGAGCCTATAGATGTTCAGTTGACTATTTAGATTTTAAATATGTGACTAATACGTGATATTTCATGTCTAAATATTAGTCTTAGAAATAATATCTAAATATTATTAGATCAATTTAGATATTGGATTGCTAAAACATAATCCATAAACGAATATTAAAAGACGGAAGTTTTAGTGCAGTTCTTCTACTCGATACTAGATGGCGGAGTAATACTTGAATGAGTGAGTGAGACAGCAGTATGATACCAGGATAACAGTTTGAAAATTCTAGAAAAGCAGGAGTTGTCAACCTATGGCCGATTTATGTTCAAATACGCATTTTGTATGAAATCATTATGATCATTAATTGTTTATTTACTTCATAATCCAACATGTTTACCTTTCATTTTAGAAGACGGTGCTGTTATTGATTATGTGGTTTGGTGTTGCAAAGTGCTACTATGGAGCAACACTGAGAAATAAATAATCTGGGTAATCTATTTACTGAATCGATAAGCCTGTTGATGGGTCGATTCTACCTTTATTTATCTAAACCAATTGATATTTACTGAATGTTTTATTGATTGGATATCTTGAAGACATTTGCATTTATTCATTGAAATACATTGATATGTACGTGTATCCAATTGGATTGTTGCGTACACATATAGGTATTTTATTTAACAAAATTATTCAATATTAAATAATGTGCGAGATACAGTTCATTTCTGGATTTATTTCGGTGTTGTTTATTATACGATCCATACATTTGGATGGGTTTGCAACCACTGGGTTGGTACTGGGTTAGTTCTGGAAAGATCCAGCTGGCTCGAGTCCGATAATGGTTGTTGCAACGCCATCTGATGTTGAGCAGCGGAACGTTTTACTTTTATGTATGTGTGCGTATGTCAAGTGGCGGTGAGTTGCCAGACTGTATCTAAGATACTTGTTCTGAGCAAATTGATGGTGCTGTGTCAAATTGGAAAAATAATAAAGAAGATGTTTTGTGAAGTGAGTGGGTGGATTTATTATGTGATTTAGTTTATCAAACATATTTATTATGTGACTAGCATTTATTAGTCACATAATAACAATAAAATATGGTGTATGTGAATTGTGTGTAAAAAATTATGAAGACGGGTGATGGCAACACAAAATCCGGATGGATATGTGGAGACATCTGGAGCAGAGTAGCAGAATGAATTGGAAAGATCGGAGGGACTTTCGAATATTCGGGAAGAATCTGGACGGGAAAGTCTAGTCTTCCGCGAGGTCTGGAAACAGGCCGGGACCATATAAAAGCGGCTGTGACGAAGCTGCGGGAAGTCAGTTTACTTTTACCAGTGGAAGTGTTAACAACGAAAAGTGGTGGAAAAGTGGTGAAAAGTGAAAAGTGAAAAGTAAGTGGATTGTGAGAAATTTGTGCTAGTGTTTATAGTGTTGTATTGTGTGGTGAAATTGGAGTGGTGGCCATGGAGGATCCTGCTGCTCGCAAGTGTGGGAGTTTGCTGGCTGCTCGTGACAGGAAGATGTGCTGCGTGTCTTCCGTGCTGCTAGTCCTCGGTGGGGCAGGTCCGAGGCGTGAAGGCGAGCTACTCAACCTCCGTGTTGCAAAGGAGTGTTCCGGCGGAGATTATGCAGTTGCTGATGCAGGAGAGGAGTTCAGCTGGATCACCCCAGTTGAAAAGATAAGTGCATTTTCGCTAGCCTTTATCTGGTTAGCTGTTACTTATGTATGTGCAATTAGCGTTTTGTTATGGTTAATTCCTATAAATTTTGTTTAGCTCATCTTTGTATTGCAATTGCATAACATTGGTTTTGTTGATTTATTCATAATTTATTAAAGATGCTAACCAAATAAGGACATTTTATTGCTTCTTTTATTTACTTTTGTTGCTCTGTTTATTGACCCTATTTTGTTTTTTATTTTGTGTTATTTACAAGTTTTCTTTGATAAAATGTTATTTCATATTTTGCAAAAGTGGTTTTAATTCAACCTATCTTTGATTTTCCTGCTAAGAATACCTATCTTATGATATTTAATATTTTCAAAGCTGTTCTAAAACTATTTATCATTGTTCTTTTAACAAAACATAATTATTCTGTCTGTAATTTTAATCTTTATTTCTGACATTCTAACCAGGAATTTATCCAATTAGTAAATAAATATGAAAGGAAGTTAATTTGCAATGCTCAGATGATAGTTTTCTTAATTAGTTTGTTATAGGAGAAGCGTTGAAATAAGGTCATATTATAAAGTTAGGTCTTTGAGATGGGCTGTGTTTAGGAAAGATAGGTTAGGGTTTTAGAATATATTTAGGTAGGTAGGACTTACCTTTCTCCCTATTTAGATCCATCCTTTTCCTATCCTATGTGCGAGTGATGTATCAATGCCATATACTACATGCTCAGCGAATGGCTGCTACAATTTATTTTGAACATTTGAAATGCATTCTATGTTTTATGACAATATGTGTCATACATATTACAATTACAATTTGCTTATTCCAGCAGTGGATAATATGGTATTATTACCTATCAAATTTATCTGGGTTTTTAAACCTTTGACAGAAATGTCTGCCAGAAGTCTTAAGTGACTACTGAACTGATTTTATATTCACTTCAATTGTGAAATGCCTATGTCCAATGGACAACATTACCTATGCAACATATGTATGTATGTTCTAAACCTTAGAGCATTATCTTTGAAAGAATATTCATCTTCACCGATGATGATATCTACCTACTATGTAGGTTTTATACCATTTTAATTAATACCTGCCTATGTGTGGGATTTATATTTACAAACTATGGGCCTATGGTCCAACTAATGGGAGTAATCACCGAGTCATCTGTTTGTACTAATCATATGATAGTACCTACCTACTTATGTGGTGTGTGGGATTGATGCATCATCTGCTTTTCCCATCTCATCCTAAACTACCCTAGAACGGGTCTGGAGTTATTACTCTTATTCACTTATGTGAATTTTATATACTACAAAGACTGATTTTATGATCAGTTGGTCATGATAGACCATATTACTACCTGAATACTTGACTGGACTTATGTCTATTTGAGTGGCATGGAATCAACCATTGATCCATCACAACCTATCATATTCTACACCTAGCATTCGTTATGTCTGTATTGGCATGACTTTCTAAGAAGTTTATAAAGTTCAATGAAGGTCCTACAAATAATCTTTACTGCACTAGCCTACCACTCTAATCTATGTGTCTACAATCTGGCTCGCGGAATGATTATTTGTAATTTTACTATATGGGACTGGCTTCGGCCTCCTAAACTATATCTTGACTTTCTGAACTATTTATAAATGGAGAAAGCATGACTCATACTGTTCATATACGATGCTCTCCAGCATGGCTGGTCAATTTATACCTAAAGCTTTGGCTGAGACGATGTCTCTCAAATTAGACATCCAACTATTACTTACCACATCTGACATGACATCATGTCTTGGTCAACTGAGCCATGAAATCAGTACCTATTATACATTAATTTGTATTGATATTTTATATCAATCTGGACCTGTTCAACATCCTAAGTGCGTGTCACTTTGGGCTGAGGCTTGCCCACCAACAAAACATTTAAAACCCCGGCAGACACTGAGGTGTCTCTCCATTTGGAAGGTACGGGAGTGCCTCCATTTTCCTACTTTGGGGCTCGCTAAATGGGATTTTGGTCAATGATGTATTCTTAGACTATTTATTGTTCTATTAGTGTCTGGGAATATGTAATTGAAACAAATCTCATTCGTGGATGGTTGGCGAGCACAAAGATATTTCTCTTCCGGCGACTGGTAGGAGCTGGGATGAGGTTCAGTTTCCCCACGCACTGTCCCGCCTCGTCCTGAGAACCTAGAGAGCTTATATTTATGAGATATTCCGCTACCACTAAAAGAATATTGGGTTACATTATACATAATCACAACGTACGGTCCTAACCATTTATAGACGATCACATATGAGCAACATTTTTATCACGAGCCATTAGTAAAATTAATATCTCTCATTATTTATTTATTCTTTAGTTAGAGAGGGGGGGGCGTTCCGTTACAGAGTTTTTAGATTCTCTTCACTTTGATAAAGTCTAGATTCTTTGGCATAAGGAGAATATTCCTTAGGGCATTTTTGCTCGTTGGGTGCCGGCGTAGAAGTCTATGTATTTACCTTGGCCTTCAACCAAAACTTATTTAGATGAGATCTCAATTGAAAAGCAGAACCTCAATTTGGTGCCCCTCAAAGTGAGAGTTCTCAACTAAATTGGATACTTTGCGGTGGAGGGTACAATTTTGAGAGTCTTTAATTACTTAGGCACTCAGTATTCTACGGTTTGCATTTATACATTATTTATACAAGAATTTGGTGTATGCTCAGCTGAGCTAGCTTTGGGTGTTAGTTGGAGTTTAGTCCTAAATAATTATTAACATGCAAAGATATAATAATTTACTAAATACATTTTAGACGTAGTTTTAGACGTAGCTAAGTACTTATCTTATGAAAGTTAAATTAATTAGTTTGTTTGTAATAAATTGATATTTATCTCTCGATTTTCTTTGTTATAATTTCTAATTCTGTGGTCTGGAACTTTGGTTGTCAGTTCGATTCCTACGTATGGATACTACCAAAAATTTTTATTATCATATTTTTCAGATTGTTGCCAGTTTGGTTATTTTAGGTTATTTTTATCATCTTTTTTGGTTTAGGTGAGTTAACATAGCGTTATTATAAGGTTTAGAAAATATCATACACATGGAGGCAAAATTCTTGAAGATGAGTCTGCCTCTCGCACCCCGCCCACGTCCGTTACACAATCTACTTAAAAGATTGCTTCCATCTATACCTACAGAAGATTGTGACTCCTTTTGTAACATAAATACATTCATTCTAAATACCTACTTTCTTTACAAATGTAACATTTTGTGAGTTCTGTTTGACGAGCTCTTATTACAACGTATTCATGGCAACAAAAATATGTGAGCAGTACCTTATAAACACCATTTTCTAAGAAGGCTGCTGCCAAGCTAACGAGACCCTTATAAATATTGATATACACATGTTTACCTTTACATAAGTGCCATATTTAAGCGTTCACTTCTGTCACTTATTTTTCTATTTTCTTTTATCTGATACCAAACAAAAGCTTTCAAGCCAATATTTGCCATTAGAGACACGTGTATTTCGTATTTTCCTTCAGTTGAAGTTATTATGCGGATTGTAGCTGTATATAGGCTGCTTATTGGCAATTTACCTTTTGTGTTCTTTCATGTTTGAAGCGAAATTATAAACGTACTTGTTGTGAAAAACTATTCCTTTGAATTACCATTAGCTATGCCATTAGTTATATTTTAGGATGTTTTTTTTTTCATATAAGAAAATAATAATTATTTGCTTGTAATCGATTACCTTGTAACATCTAAGTAAATCGATTTCCATAGATCAAAAAGCACATTAAAAATATTTATGTTACTTTTTATCACTGAAGGATATTTTACTCCCTCGGCAGAAACTCACTAAGCTGTGGGTAGAGTTACTATAGTTCCAAGATGGGAAGATAGTCGAATATAAACTTGTACAGTCTCGAGTCAGTAAAATTATCAAAGAGCTCTATATTCCTGAGTTCGTATTGAATTTGACTGCTCCAAATAGACTGACGCGGCGTATCTCAACCAAACCCGTCTTTAAACAGTCCAGTTTGCTTTAAGGGTAGGTACGAGTGTTTCCGAAAGCCACTCAGGATAACATAGTGCATTGGTAAATTGGGGAGACGTACAACTCCTCGACATAAATAATTCAATGCTGAGCTAAAATTGATGCGGGGGTCGACAAAGTGAATCAAACTAATGCTGGTCAGGCACGGAATGGAAGGTAAGTTGATACAGAACGTAATGGGCGTAATGATTTTAGGCTAAATGATAAGCAAGATATTTACGAAAAAAATTCAAAGGAAACGTAACCCAAAGTTTGCCTGCGATAAACTTATAATATTTTTCATGCTAGGCTGGAAGCGATTAAATAAGAAGAAGCGACATAAATAGCTCTTTCTGTTCTGTGGGAAAACTATTAAAGTAAATTGGGTGCAATTTAGAGGATGGGTCAATTTACTTAGATGATTGTTAAAAGTTCACTTTGGACTTCATGAACATTTCAGCTGAAACTGTCTAAATCAAACCCGATTAAACTCAATTTTTAAAATAAGAGGCGTTACGAAATATCTACATGATGATTAATGTTAGAAATTGATTCGAAATATCTTTCGTGGTTTAAAATGAGTTAAGTAACGTTTAAAGAGACAAAAGCAGAGGGCAACTTCATTTTATACTAAGCGTTAGTTGATGTATATTTACGTTGCTATACATGCCCGCTTTTTATTTACATTACCTCCATACGGAGTCCATCAGCTTTCAATAATAAATTCACTTACGAATAAATAGTCCCCTGTCGTCCCTTCCTGTTTACAATCACTGTCCAAATAATATGAAGGGTCTAATGACGGACAGTGCGGCAGCTTTCTTTACTATTTCCTCCTCAGATCTATAAGTATGTAGTAGATGCCCTAAGTCTATACCCAACTTGTGCGTAGAAAACACTCCGATTAATAGAAGTTTAAAGGCGTCGTAAGCCAGTTTGCTTGGTCTTCTTTCATTCGGTGAAAATATATGTAGTTAATTGAGCAATATAGTTAGGTGGAGGCAATATCATCACCTTTTTAAACACGATCACACTCATAGCCCCCATAATATTCCCTGTATCTGGGTGCCATGGCAATTCATAGAAACAACCACACCACAAAATAACCTAAAAAGTAACACAGAAGGATTGCTGTGGTCTTCTTTAATATTGATCTGTGATTTCCACATTTTCACCCTCTTTGGATATTTTCCTTCCTTCATCAGATTAATGGGATAGACCTGTCATTATAAGTCGATTATGTACGTGTCTAGTAATATTTCGGTATTTGTTTGTTGGAACTATCATTTTGTATTTATTAGTAAATTCAGTGAAAACGTAGATACCAAAAAAACTGAAATGTATACCTAGTAAATAGTAATTATTATGGAAAGTTTCAACGTTAAATTAACTTCTATTTTATGAAGTTATAAAATGTTTCAAGCTACTTATAATAAAATAAGTTATTATGTATTATTTACATCATAAAATTCAGATCTAAAACATTTCAAGTTGTTATTATTATAATTTTACTTCTATTTATTGTACATATATTTCGTTGAGAGTATATTTTTAATATGCTTGACTTTTACTTGACTTTATGTTAAAATGCCTGAACTTACAAGCATAGAGTAAACATTTTAACTTTCGTCTGACCTAGCGTTGTCCTTAGACATTAATGGTCGTAACTATAACTTAAATCTCAATTGAGAAACTTTTCAACTTAGTTGGAACATATTGTTTGTATTACGACTATTAATTAGGTACGACATGAAGAACACTGCTGGCAAAAGTTTTTTTTATTGCAAATAAAAAAAATACTGTCTGTGGGTTTATGTGTGGCAATATCAAGTCAGGTGTTTTTAAGCCTTGGGTGAGTTGGCTGTATCATCGTGTTTTAGTCATCTTTGGCCTAGAGTTAGCCAAGGAATTACACAGAAAATATGGGTAACACGCAGACCTAGAATAGGTATTCAAATATTTGCCAGACAAGGAATCGAACCCGAACTTTATGGACAGCAAAGTGGTAGAAAACAGATACACTGATAACTAGGCTATGACAGTCGTCAAAATAGTTATTTCAATTCAACCAGACCTTTGTTTCGTCTTGCTCAGTGTTTTGATTAGCGCAACTCGAGCTTCACTTCAGATTGCCAATTAAGGAATGATCAAACTCAACTATAGTGCAGTAATCTTAGAAGCTAGCTTTCATAAAACACGATTTAGGTAAGGTAAGGTCACCTTCACATCTCAGAAGTTGCAGTTTGAATTACGTATTATGGGTAAATATGATTTTTTTTTAACTTGAATATACCTACTATCCGCGAAAACCTTAGAAAGTAGCTATCTCCAAAGTTACAAAACTGGTCAGATATGGCCAACTTGATATATGTGAACTTATTTGAACTAAAGTTTGAACTACATATTTTTATGGGAGAATATATCTTATGACTTTTGTACGCTGAACATCAATATACCGGGTGTGAGGGACAGCTTCCCGCAAACTGATAGGGGTTGCACAGTCAATGTAACTGAACAACTTGCAGGAGGAAATTCTTTCAAGAGAGATGAAAAATAAATTGACTTTCCCATACAAAATGACCTATTCGATCGGACAATTTTATTTGTATGGTAAGCAAAGTTTTTTTTTTTAAGAATTTCCTGGTGAAAGTTGTTCAGTTTCGTTGACTGAGCCTACCCTATCAGTTTGCGGGAAGCTCGCTTACACCCGGTATTTATACAAGTGGGTGAATATATAACTCGTACGCTGAACCTCAATATATGCTTGTACAATATATTCCAACAACGCACGGAGCTCGCAGGCGATCCCTCGGGATCCATATTTCTAACTGACCGGGGAATACCCAGTCGACTTTTATATTTCTGCTCCTCTTGGCTTCTCTTACATATCAGCTATAAACACTTTTGGCTCTTGTAAAGGGACTAGATAGAGTGGTTTAGAGATGTGATTCAATTATTTTAAACGGCACTATCACATTCAAACTATTTTAAAAATGCTGTACCTTAAAACCTGGCTCTTTGGCTTGTAACAGGATGCCTTTTGACTATCTTCTAAGGTACAACATAAAACTGTATATTTTTAACTAACTTGTCATATGTAAATCTATGGCCAAACATAAGAAAATGAAAAGAAAAATCATTCGAAACAAATACACTTCCCAAAAACAGTAAGTACTTTTTCATGCCAGTAGATTGTATTACTGCTTTTGTTTCAGCTAAATTTATTCCTTCTCATTAAGCTGTTCAGTTCATTACGTATAAACATTAAGTAGACGCCCATTACACAACTTAATGGGCAACTCGAAAACATTACCAGCTTTTGTAGTGACGCTGCGAAACCTAGTACAATGTTAATACGCATTAAAACACCTATTACTGGCTTACCTCACTAACCTCCAGATAGATTTATGTACCCCAAAATAAAATTACTTTTCTTGAGACTGCGATAACACTATCTCCAGAAAGGGTCAGGCGAAAAGGATTTGGATACGATACCCAAAAGATGTAACATATACCTACCTAGTTGTATATTGTGGTCCCTTTGAGACCACTCGAATATAGAAAATAGTTATTCTTTGTATATTGTGTGTGTAACCTTTTGAGAATATTTTCTACGTTTGCTAATTTGACTACTATCCCCATCTACTTGAGGTCGTCGTCGAGAACTTTTAATTAATAAAATTAGGAATATTCAGTGTTTTTAGTCACAACAAGTATCCAAACTTTCTTTAAAACCCACATTTGCGATAGATAATTGAATATTTTCAGTTAAATCTTAATTACTTCTTCGAGGTTTAAAGTTAGTGCTTTGATTTTCATGACCATTTTCAGTTTATAATAGTTAGCTATCCTTTTCTTTGCTAAACATTATTAATATTCTCAATGGTTTTATTGATCTGTAGATAATATTTGCCACCAATCAATCGAATATTACATCCATTCTATTTCAATATCAATATTGTTTCAGTTTATTGTGATAGAATTATCTTATGATCATCGTTATAGCAGCATGATGTTGATTGCGGTCAACATCCAATATCCAATGGCTTATTGCAAACTGTACTACCTACCCCTTCTGCTTATTTAGTACAAGGTCCTCCACTGTATACCAGAAATTATGGGCTCAATTCAAGATGCCACTAGCTAGATTTTAAATTACAATTTATTTGTCATTCTTAAAATTATAAGATTGAAAAAGAACAGCAGATTTATACTCTTTTACGCTTTTCCGCAAAATTTAGGCGCGCATTTACAAATTTCTACTACATTTTACCCGCCATATGAAGACATAGTGGCTATATTTGCCAGTTAAAGCATAAAATCATAGACTATAAATTGAAAACCGTGGAGAATAAATCCCTTGTTCTTTTTCAATCTTTTTATTCTGGCAGTGAAAGGAAAAACTTAATTATTGCTTTAGCAGGTGGCATCTAGAACTGAGCCCATAATAACAATAGAAACTTGGCGTCTTCTTGTAAAACTTAACAGTTATAACCTGCTGCCACGAAAAGCGGTTATAATAATTCTTTGTCGTAAGAGATCGTATCATACGTATCGTAAAGAGCGAACATAACCACATCAAGTCTGCATTGCATTATGGAGGCAGGTCCAACAGTTATATAGGGTGTAAAGGAAAACACACAGTCAAACACGAGGCACCGAGTTACCTCCTTAAAATTTTATTAAAATATCATTCCCTATGGGTTATGGGACCCAATATTTGTCAGAAGTGGCAAAACGCCTTTTACTTATTACTAGGCGGTTTAGGCTCTGCCTACCCCATAAGGGATACAGGGATTTTTTGTATGTATGGGACGATGATGAAACCTCATAAAAAATGTATTTTCCATTAAAAATGTAACTACTCAGCTGATAATGTAATGAGATAGGAACTCTAAAAAAACTGAGCTGGAATCTCAGGGTTCCTTACCCTGATCCAGTGTTCCTGTTAACCACAGCACTGAAAGTTTTTAAATAGACGGTACTGAGTTACACAGAACACATAGTTTATCCTTACATCCTGTAGAGGCAGGTTCAGACTATACATTCAGTGGCTGGTACAGTACCTGCATGAATTATTTAAGTGCGGTGGCGTCAGGTCGCATTGCTAATGTCTCATTCACTCTCAATATGACTCACCTTCTGTGCTGTGGATTGAGTCATGAACGATCAGCGGATGAATATCATCCTACTAATATTATAAATACGAAAGTTTGGATGTTTGAATGTTTGTAACTTAATCACGCTTCAACCACTAGACGGATGGGAATGAAACTTGGCACACATTACTAGATTAGGTGCTGCCTGGTATACAAAATAGGATACTTTTAACGCTGTTGAAACCGCGGACAAAAAGTTAGTTGTAGTATAAGAATGTGTTGCTTTAGTTTTTTTATTGCATTGCTTTACATTTTCCTGTTCATGACGCAGTTTTAATAGCTCGCTGCTATCTCAGAAATTCCCGAAATGCTACTAATTTTATTTACTACATAGCAGATTGTTTCTGTTTTTTACACTTACTAAATTCATCAGATTTTAAGACGGTTTATATAAGGATTTGCTCTTATTCCGAAGATTGGGTCGATTTAAATAGTGTCATACCGCAAAGAGCCCTTCTCCTATGTAATATTCCGCCTCTGTATTCAGTCATCTTTATGCTTATACGCAATTTACCCACGAACCTTCCAAGCGGTCCGCCCACTTATAACCTAAACTAGACAGGCTTTTGAACAACATCGTTTTCTCTCGCAATGCTTATTACTTAAACATGATTTAGTTAGTTCTTCGTTACTCATGTTCGCGTCACTGTTTTATGTTTACATTTGGAGTTTGTTTGGTTCTCTTTCATTCGATGACAACTTTTAGTGTCACGATTAGCTAAGCAGCACTTCAATAAAATATGACCGATACAATGGCTCTTTATGTCGTGAAAACATTTTGATGTAATGTATTGGTCTATTTATAATCATGAACATTAAACATGATTTGATTCATGAAGTTTCAAAATAAAATTGGGTACTTGACTGAGTAGCTTAAAAAATTCAAAATGTTTATACTTAAAACTAATGGCTAAAAATATTGTGGATTTCATTCATCATTTTAAAAAAAATGCACATTTCGATTTTAACAATCGAATTAAAAGTATATAAGTTATTGATTTGAGTAGTCAATACTTACTAAAATGTGACGTCATAATTTACTATTTTCATACAAAAAAGCGTTTTTGACATTTCATAAAAAGTTGGTGATTTGACTAGTTGGAAAGTAGCCAATTATGTAGGTAAGTAATGTTGTATGTCTAGATATTGATTAATGGCGTCAGCGTTTATAGGTTTTGTTGTTACCAAGTCATGGTTTCAGTAATTTACAGGATATATGATAATACCTACTAATATCTGATGAAATAAAAATACGAAATATATTCTGTCCTTACTATTACGAAAAATATTAAGTAAATAATTCAGCTCATGTTTATTTTCAGATTTTATGGTCAATTCTTGTATGGGGAGTTCATTTGATGTTTTTTTTTTCATTTTACTTGTATTGGGTAAAATTATTTGTTTCAGGAGCAAATTCTTACTCACCTTCTAAAATAATATTTTAGTAAAATACTGCATTGCAACCCACTTAAGTAGGATTGACCTAGAAACCTCTTTGTCTAACTAACAATACTGCAGTGTTCTTCGCCGGTCCTTTTCTTGTATTCCACGTTCCTGTCAAGGTCGGGTCAGCTGTATTTGATAGAGTAGAGACATGCAATTTGTAGCGACCTTCCACCCTGGCCTTGGTAGGAGCACAGCTGGCATCCAAGCTTTATGATTCTTGGCGATAGTTACTCAGCATTAGGGAAAATGCATATTGTTCCTTTTGGCAGCATGAGCATATTTCTGTCAGCATCCTTTTTGCCTGACAAATGGTAAGAAATATGTATTTCATACAGTAGGACCACAGATTACTTATGAGCGCGGCGTTCTAATATTCTGTGGTAGGACTGCGTTATAGTCAGCCTCTTATTGCAAATCACAATTATCCTCGGGTGTCTTTCGGTACTTTTATGATTTGGCTGGGAAGAAGAGCAGCTAGTACATTCAGTGTTTTTTTTTTCGCTACAACTATAAATTATTATTTTTGTTATTTTTCTTTTTCCGAGTTTAGGCCGGAAACTAATCATTATTATCAAATATACATACATACATAATAATCATGCCTTCATCCCTAATGGGGCTAAATATACCTGCGTTTATTTTGCGCCAATTTTTATAGGTGCGTAATTGCCCTCAAGCTTTAGAGAGTTGTATAAATTGCTAAGTACTGTGTACTCAGTTTACGCCCTTAGTTCTGTAAAGCACTTCAAGTTCTGCGTATTAGTAAAGGGTTCAAACTCTGAAGTTATGAAGGGTTTATAATCTAGGGCACTTATGAAGTCTATTAATTTTGTAAAGCTGGGGTCCGATCGCGCTATTTCGGAACGTATTTACCGAAACCGAATTGTTATCGTAAATGGTACGTTGGGCACGTTCCGTATCGCACTAATCATTCTAACGTTAACGATCCAACTCTATTTTGACAGATACGTTGGTGAACGATCGATTGAGCTGAACGAACGTTTCACTGAAATTATGATATCGCGCAATTTTTTGACAGCGGTTCAAACCGAAAACGTTCCGTTGGCAACTGTCAAATGAACGACATTATCGCTCATTCGAACAAGTTCGTGTGGAGTAACTTTTGCTAGCGAACGCTGGTGTTAATTATCAACAAAAATCTCAAAAATGCTTGCTGTGTACTTGGATGTACTTGAATTAGCCTACGAAGTGGATGTGGCTGATGAAAGGGCGGCCACTCGGCGGCAAAACCAACTTCTGCGACAGGCGTATATGAATATAAGCGATACAAAATTCCGCAAGGGGTACCGCTTGTCGAAGGAATTGTTTTTGGATTTGGTCGAGGAATTACGACCCCACATTATCCTTTCTAATTTAACGAGTAAGTACTTGCTTAGGTGCCCTATTTAATTGAATAATATTCGATGAAATAAATAGGTTTAATCTGTATTTTTATTATGCTTATTATCTTATTGTTACAGGAGATTCAGGATATCCCTTAAGAGCTACTCTCATGACACCTATCCTCAATACTGTGCCCGGGTCCCCTGAGGCCTATTACACGGAGCTCCATGTAACAGCACGATGTGCAGTGGAGCGATGCATAGGAGTAGCGAAGTCTACCGAGGGCCAAGTCTATATGGGCCTCAGCAAAGTCCACCAGAAGCTCGTTCTGGCGTCTTCTTTCTGAACTCATGCTCATGGTCTACAACAAACAACACGAAATATAGAAACCGCATATCTATCATAGGCTGTGTTTATTGTTGAAAGTAAAGTATCCCAAAAATATGAACTTACTGCGCACTTATTATTCTTCGAACGAATCCACTCAAATTTTATGCTCTGAATGTGCTTGAAACACTAATAATTACTCATGTAAAGTAGTAAACAATACAAAAGGCAAGGAACTTCAGCTCTCAACTTCAACTTCGAGCAAACGCAAAGCAAAGCAAACGAAACGATATTATTTTTTTCTCATATTTTGCTTGGCTACTAGACCTTTAAGACTCTGGATGGATGGATGGATCAAATTTCAGAAAAACCGGTACAAATATCACCTAGTATTGCTTGATACTCATTCACAACTCTAAACCACAGATAACATATACTGAACGATTCTACTTTGGCAACGATTCGGTAACGTTAACGATACATTCGCTCAGATCTGTTAGCGCGATACGGATTTGCACATCAACCGAACCAAAAACGAATCGTAAACGAAACGTAATCGTTCGAACGTTTGAGCCGTTGTAAAATAGCGCGATCGGACCCCTGGGCGTGTATGCGGAGTTCCGGTGAGGATGTTTGGTAGTTATTTCCATTAGCCACGGTTCGATGAATGCCTGCCAGTTAGTTAGTAAAACGCTGAAAGTTTGAGAACAACCAGTGTGTGCGTAATTATTATGATACTACCTAGTTAGCGTGAGAGAAGTTATCCTGTGAAAATTTTAAATAAATACTGGCTTAAATTGTATTCATTACACCCCAAGTACTATTGTTTGGAATTGGATTGCAAGAGCCCCCAGACTCCTTCTTCATCTGATTATCGTTTTTCCGGCCTAATGCTAGAGTACTTTTTCTACTCCATTTTTCCCGGTCTTCGGCATCCACTGGTGTAAGACCTTTTCATTTGAATTGTGCGAGACTTGTTTTCAGTGCCTAAATGTTTGCGCAACATACAAGTGCGCGCTCTATCTGTTCCTTCAATTTCTAATTCTAATAGGGTAAAATTGGTTTTTCATGTTTTGGAAGATATGCATTTTATAATATGCTTATTTGAAATTTCATTTCTTTATCTGTCCTTCACCTCCATAAAATTATAATTCACACCAAATAACATGGTTACTGGTTAGTGAAGCAGAAAGCTACCGACTTCGATGGTCACACCGGGGATCGAACAGGGATTCGGTCAAGTGTAGTCGCCTGCTGTGCTATTGATGGGCTCAGCGGGGAGCTACTGTGTCTTACTCAAGCTACTGTAGCTTCGATTTTTCTCAGTAGAGGAAAACAATCATGAATTTTAAACACTACAGTAATACTTGTTTATTTCTTCGTCAAAGATTAGCTTATTTCTAAAACGTTTGCTGGCTCTCTATTTTATTTTCCAAACATTTTTGGTTAAGTTTTGAGACCATGGTGTTTCAGATGATTGTTGCAGTGACGAAGTTGTTGCAGTGATGAAATTGAGGGTGATTGATTTGAAATGTAGACAATGTGGAATATTGCCTACATTGCAAATCAACAAAAGTTTTTGTTTTTAATAAAATGCAATAAGATACAATATTTATTTGATGAAATGATGGTGTGTTTTTAAAAAAACTTTGAAATTTAATATTTTTCCGTAGAAGATTCGTAGGTATTGCTTCTAACTCTGCTAGTTTTTCTGTCAGTGGACGTGCTAAAACCCAGTAACGTTGGCTCTTTGTTCTTTGTTTCAACAGAAGACAAAAGAAAATAACTAATATTTTTTTCAGACAAAGCTGCTTATAAAACGTTTTTTTGTTATTTTTAGCATCTTTTCTATTCCATAGAGAAGTTAGATAAAAGCGGACTTTGTAACTAGGAAAAAGCTTATAATATGTTATTTCCTTGTTTTTTTATTTACTGTTCATTTAATAGAGATTAATTTACAAACTAATTAACGGCGCGAGTTGTAATTAATTTTCAGTCCTTATTAAACGCAACAACTACTAAACTGCTAATATTATAAGATTAACCTACTATAATTAATCTCAGTAGCTTGTACAGACAGCAAAGAAGATAACTATCTGGGCAGGGCCGCTCGAAACAGATGAAGTTATTTCAGGAGGTTATTTCAATGGTTTGTCTTGAAAAATCGTAGATTTACACAATTTACTACTGCAACAAATATACGAAATTTCATGAAAATCCATCATATTTACTGATATAATTTCATCCGTTTCAAGCGGCCCTGCTCAGCAAACGCCTTTGCTAACTGTACCCTGTATTACTGGGTCAGAATAACCCCATCTCTTAGGTTGGTATTGTTAAAGCTGACTGAGGGCTAAAACCAGGAAATGGACAGCAGAGTTCCTTACGAAAACTAGCTATTGCTAATCTGCTTGGTGATTTAAATATGTATTAAGTAAATTTTCTTTATAAATATTTTTTATCACTCCCAGGCCAGCACAAAAGGTAACTCAAACATTACACCTTTTTTCTTTATGGAGTAGTTTAAAGGAAAAATAAAACTCATCGCCTAAAGGGCGATTCTCTACAACCGTCGTCGGTCCATTAAAAAAAGATTTAAACACAGTATTTATATAGCTACCTCCAATTACAGCAGCAAACATTCATTTGAGATGTGTAATTGCAGTTTTTACTTCACATGGAAACTGATATTTGCAACAAATTAAAGATTAAATATGGTTTGATGATAATTATCAATTTCTGTGATGCATTTATACTTAAATTTCTTCAGGATAGTGAAGTAGGTTGTAGCATAAAAATATATTTGAAATTATATATAAAAGTGTTACCCTAAACAAACTCGAAACAATTCAGCAAAGTGATAAATTTTATGTCCTTTCGTAGGAATCCAATTAACTCTGGCTCCAGAGCTCAAAGATCAGTCACTACCACACGGAGTCACACACAGCTTTTAAATGCTATTGTGTTAACTCCAATTCAAAATAAGAATATTAATGCTGTATTCAAACCAACGGAAACGTTTGTTGTCTACTTATTGTGTTCAATCAATTTGTCAGGATGTTCATTAGGTATCGTCAGTCATATTAATGAAGAGAGAGATTAATTGCGCATATCATTTTATGTTTTACGGATGGTAGCATTGAATCACGGGATAAATTAACCTTAGTACTATTTAATATTCTGTGGTGTTGTTTGAATAGTTTTGATAGGGTATAAAAAATACATTAATAATATTTTTACTGTTTATGATACTTTTAAAATAAAGGGAAGTATAAACATCAGTGTAAGTGCGTAAGTGAGTGATAATATTCCCCGCCGAAATTTTTGTCAGGGCGTTAAAATTTAAGCCAAAACATTTAGCCAAAATGCTTGGTAATGGGGCAAATCCAACTAGGACAAATGTTGCCTAGGAGGGTGATTATAACTTTCACGGACCGTGCGCGAAAACAGTCCAACTGTCTTTATGCTTTAGGACGAAGAGAAATGTTCTATTCGACAATGTGTTCTATTACATGACGGTTATTGTTATACTATGAAGATAGAATCAATATGATAATTTGATGGATCAGAATTAAGTTTAGTAGGTACCTATAGGTAATCTGACAAATTCACAAAAATCTGATACTTCCAAAAAAAAAAATATTTTTCCGCATAACTGATTTCTCCGTAACTATATTTTTAGGCCCTCGTAGATGTCTGCGTTTGCACTAAAAGGCTGAATGCCTCCGGCACTATGCTACAGTAATTACT
Organism: Scrobipalpa atriplicella; assembly: GCA_029255725.1. Classification (NCBI taxonomy): domain Eukaryota; kingdom Metazoa; phylum Arthropoda; class Insecta; order Lepidoptera; family Gelechiidae; genus Scrobipalpa; species Scrobipalpa atriplicella. Next base: position 66,482 of record JARACY010000684.1, read on the forward strand.
ATCTTAGCTAGCAGAACTCTCACTCAATGTAGGTGTGAAGTAGATTTGGCATATTCTTCCGTTTGTCTAGTCTACACTCTATATTAACATGGTGTATAAAAATGAGAAAAAGAGGAATGATTTGTTCTTACCGTGTTTATTCCTAAGAAGCCGACTACTCAACTACGAATACTAGACGAATTTTAACAATTAGCAATTTATTCCCCTTTGTTGGTTTTATCTCAGTTTTGTAGATATAGGATAAGAGATTTTTTAACATTTGCCAAAAATATGATCAAACATCTGCGGTTAAAAGAAATGTTATGTTATTTTTTGTAGGTGTGCGTATTTTATGTCCCACTAAGGCAAGGGCCACCCTTCTTGTCGCTCTTTAAAATATTAAAATAATTAAAATATTCTTTACTTTATTTAAAAGATAAATAGCATTATTTTCACCTCTCCCCGAAAACAATTTATAACTCCACGTTTCCCCTACTGCCGAGTATTACCTACAAGTTAATAAAGGCGTTTAATGCGGAGTTTTCTTTCTCCCTGCACTCGTGTTTGAGTTTCAGTGTTGCCAGTTGTTGCCCCGCGGCAATGTTGCCAGAGCTGTTTGCTTTTATGAAACAAAGTAAAAAAAACTTACTATGTTTACTGTAATGCGAACTGGTCCTAGAGAAGCTGGAAAGCTAAGTCGTAATATTAACAAGTTTCATGTAACATTATGTGCTGTGGTAAAAACAGAAATGAACCTAATTGTTTTCGTGCATTCGTTTTATCTATTCTGTGGTTGTTTTAAATGTCAAAAAAATGGATTGTATTGTATCTAAATAAGTACCATTTTAAAATGTCACGTGTAACCGATGCTGGGCACTACTTGATGATGTTTTAAGTAACTGGTTTTTAAGATTTTTTTTCAATCAATGCAACTAGGAATGGATAACGTCTTATTAATAACCATTCGTAATACCTGAGCCATATCTTCTTTTCATCTAGTGCGTACTGACAGAATTTCAAATTCATGAAAATGTTAATAACTTTTTTATGAGAGCTCTTTTCCGCAGCTGATAAAAGCGTTATTTATCTAAGAGGGGGGCTACTTAAGCAGATAGACAGTAATTTGAATCTTAATTCTCACCCATTATTTACTTTAAGTAGAAAAAAATGCATAGGGATTTTTTCGGCTTGTCGAAATGGAGTCTGCAAAGCTTTATTGAAATTTAAAAAGTCAAATATCATTCGAGATGAGATTGGAGAATGTTTTTATGTATGATAATTAGGCTCTTTGCGCTTTTATGAAGACGATTCTTGAAGGGGAGTGTTTAAACCTTATTATCAGACTTACTTATCATTTTGAATTCTAAATAAAATAAATAGGATTTGATTATATTTCACAAGACGTGTAAAATCTTATAAAATCTAAATAAACTCTAGGTTCTCATTTATAGTTTAGACTTTTAAATTAGCAAATAAACGGGATAAGGGCAAAAGCATAAAGGTCTGATGCGTCAAGGTCAAGAGTGCTCATGCCGCTTAGTAGTTCAATTTGATCTGGTTATTAAGTCCAAATCTCAGAGTCCAGTGAAACTTGACCTCTACGCGGATCATATTGGTACCAGACCAGCATACATTGAACCACTACACGGCATGACCATACACTTGACGTAGCAGATGCTCTCAAAGCAAAATTAAATTACCAGATAGACAAAATTTTATTCATATAAAAACATTAAAAACACAGACTAACAAAATAAAAACAAAATTAATAACATTCAACAAAACTATAACAAAAATAAATTGTACCTATAGGTACCGTTGATAAATATCATGGAAAATATATCTCCTTTTTAGATGCCACGCTATCAAAGGTCTCAAATCTCAAGAGATATCGCAGACGGACCGTGGAAAGAAAATGGAAAATCCTCTTGGAATTCCATCTCTCTCATATACGTCACGTTCGGCAAACATGAAGCGAATGGTGTCTAAACGCGAACTGCAAATAAATATTTCGCTGAAATTTATATTTACAGGGCGTTTGCAAGACAAACAGAGATCCTCGAGAGAGAGTCCGCACTCTAATCGTTTTAGATGCCACAGACTAGAGAGATTGATAGTCATTGTTATATGGGGTGTAAGAGTTGCTCAGTCAACGAAACTGAACAGCTTTCGCTAGGAACTTCTTTCAGGTTTTTTTTTTTCATTTTTTGTAAGAATTTCCTTGTTAGTTTCTTTGACTGTGCAACCACTTTGCCCTGTAGAGCCCTTATAGAGCCCAAAATAATGTGATTCTAAATCTCGCACGTCAAATGATCTGTTAAGTCAGGGTTTCACCTGGGTGTTTGTTTTAAAATAATGGTCACGGATCTTCCGTTGACTTTGTTAGTAATAATAAAAAGGCTCTACTTTAGAACTCTTTGGATTCATTTTCACCCTTCACAAAAAGAAAAAGACAGACGCAAACCACTTCTAGTATTTGTACTTGAAAGAATAGTCCAACCATCAATGCTGTGCACTATTAATAGCTAGCGCACACTTACAGTAATCGTTTTAGAGGCGACGGCGGAGTCCCATACATCCAGACTACCTTTGCATCGGAATGGAGCACGTGCCAGCCAAACGGCGGAGACCAACGTTACTCTGGCAAACATTTGAAGGTTTTTTGAAATAAGAACGCTCTTTTGAATTTGGTATCAGCCAGTATTATTGGCCAGTATCTATTTAGATAGGAACGTAAGAATATTGAAGAGGTTAGGTAAAAAAAATGCCTCAAAAATTTCATGTTACCGTGGAGTCATCGTTGTGACTTCTGATGAATCAACTCGAAATAATTCGCTTGTATAAACTGCATTCCAATAAAATCACCATAATTTCCTATTGAATAGCGGAATTGGAATTTTCACTATGCTATTTCAAAATTAAATTTTATATGGATTCTAAAAGCTCGATATCAGAACCGTTGGAATTTTGTTCTGAAGAGCTTTAACCGTTATGTAAATGCAAGTTGAACCATAAACGATGATGGTAATGGAAATATTACACGTGAACACATTCCTTGAATGCAAAAATAAGTACCTTTTGCAAGTACCTTCTGTAGTCTTGCAAAGACACATAACATAACAATCCCGTAATTTAGAGCATCATTCATTACCATAAAATGTTTATGTGAAAAGAAATAGACAGCTGTTTCTAGCTATTAGAATATACTTCAATTTAAACGATTTAATACGAGAAAATATTTTATTTCTTAAAAAAAGGAACATTCTTGTCGATTTAAGACTGTAAAATTAATTTACGTCTTATGTTTTTAAAATAGTTTTTGCTTAATTACTTTAAATAGAAACCCTGGAAAATTTGTCTTTTAATAGTCTTTGTTCTTTACTCCGTCGTCTTTACCTAGTCTAAGCTACTAGCGAAATATTTTAATATTTTCCCGTTTCTTCTTCCCCAGTAATCGAAACTGGCGACGAGCCGGCAACCTGCAGCGGTCGCCGGACCCTCGTGCTGGCAAACCACCAGAGTACGGCAGACGTGCCCATGTTAATGGCTGCGTGGAATCCCAGGCCTGGCGTGCTGTCTAATCTGATGTGGATCATGGACCGAGTCTTCAAGTTTACCAACTTCGGCATCGTGAGCGTGCTGCATGAAGACTTCTTCATACAAGCGGTGAGTTTATTTTACTTTTTAAAAAGAATGAGGAAATTAACGGTCAGTCTCTAGCTGAGGTATTTTCCGAAGTTCTGGTTTTGTGTGAAGTCGTGAAAGAGTACCCCGTGATAAAGACCGATTGAAAACAGCAAAAGAACGAGGCTCCAATGGCTGCTGGTATAAATTGATATGACACAAAACCATGGAAAGGAGAACAAGTAAAGGTTGTGTGAAAGATATGGAGAGACAGTCTGAGATTGGTTAATGCAATACCTATCTTATTTCATTGCTAGTTGCCGTATTGTGCTTTACCTCAAATAATTTCTGTATAACTTGACCCAACCAAAAAATCCGATAGTGTCAAACGTTAGACACCACCCGTGTCGAAGTGTCTAACAAGCCTAGGAGGTAGTATTTCACGTCGGACTTGTATTACATGCGTTCACAGTGTCTGAACAACCTGTCTTTTGGATTTGGTTTCCGGCATTTTATACTGAGCACAGGTATGGAATTAGATTGGTCTTGCATTTAAACGCTGAGGATGTCATTCTTATCAATATTTGAATTATTAAAAAAATTATTGTATTGGTAGTTACTGGACCAATTTTATTTAATTTGTTTTCTCACTTCGCAAAATATTTAATTATAATGGAAAACTTCATTCAAAACTAAAACTTTACAAAAAAAAAACTGAGTAAGTAAGCTATCAATTGTGCATTTGGCATGCTTTTTATAAAAATATATCGTTTCTGTTTTAAAATTTATTGTTTGCGATGTGTTTTCTTTAGGTTCTCATGGAAAAGAATAAAAGATTTTTGCATCGCACTGGGTAAACCAGAACAATAATATTCATACTCATATTACATGCATAATAATATTCTGGTACAATATTTTTATTACAAGTCTGGTCTGCCTTTCCATCACTAAATACGTCTCTGTGAAAATATCACTTTACCTCGACTTTATGCGTCATGAACGTTCCTTAGAATACTGCCATAAATATCGCGAGTGCGGAATTCTTGAGCCCGCGAAGCTAATTTATAGCAACTATAGCCATTTTATGCTCTCCCTAAATCAGGACCTGGCATGAGCAGAATTAATAAAATTCAATAGGCAATAATTTCAAATCGTAATTGAAATTGCCTCTTTCAACTTGCTGGGTAAGTGGTATCGATGGAGACTTTTATACAGCTAAACAGCGTAAAGATGAAAAATTTATGTACCATTGAAATAGGTAATATCATGTAGGAAAATCTAACTTCTATTAGGCTAGCATTGTTTTCACTTAAAACTTATTGGACTGCAGAATAATAAAGGTTGTGTTGTGTTATAGTTTTGCAAATAAAATACAAAATCATCTTCTTTCCAATACTTAACCAGATTTTCATTTCATATTAAATTTCAAATCATAATTACATTATAAATGGTAAAAGTTAGGTGTAGGTATTATGTACATGCCGCTCGCGTTCGTACTTATACATCAAATAATCATAAACGGAATTTAAATAGACCCTGTATAAAGAGACCTCGTAAGTTTTAATTAAAGTCAGGGTAAACAAACGAATTATAGTTTTTATTTTCGCAATCGTACCGGGTGCGACGAGGTTCACTTTAGCAGTCACTGACCGTAAAATACTCCTAAATTAGTTTGAGGGTTACAATTGGAATGTAGAGAGTTTTTGTAATATTAACTTCAGTGACATCTGCTAAGAATAAGCTTCTCTTAAAACAGGAGAGAATGTGTTCAATAGAACCTTCTATTCTATACCTTGTATACCTATACAAAGGGGATATTTTTTATCTTTGGTAACAATAATAAGTACGTATTTTTATCGTCTTCGTATTTTCTATTTATCCGACCTCAGTAAATAAAATAAAAACTCATCACTCCTCCACATTACCTCTGACATTTACATCATAATATAACGCAATTTATACACCATCTGAATACTAAACGCCTACGCCCAAAAGCGGTACCATAGTAATTACAGTCTCAATTATAACTGCCCTTGCATCGGTCGCCTTGTCTTGGGTTGCATTGCATAATACGATGAGTGGAACAATGATTTTTAGGTCATATAAATGAGCTACACACACACGTTTTTTTTTAAATTGAGTCAAATTTATTATGAACTGAAGTGAATAATAAAAAAAAACTAAGAGAAAAACTTACCTCCAATAAAATTGCCAATCACAAGCCGATGCACATAATTAAGTAGACTAAATTACGAATTCAAGCTACTTATACTGTAATTACGTTCATGATTTTTTGCTGCTTCGAAACCAACTGGTGAGAAAATCAGGATCCCATTAATCACTTCATATATTTCCGCACCTTCGCAGTCAAATATTTATCGTCTTTACGATTATCGACCCTCGTACAAGTACGAGGTGATATTACTTAATATTTAGGTACTCTAAAAAAGCTACTGGAATTACTCTCGTACCTTTACAGAGATCTTATTTTAAAATACGATGGTAATTTTTCCAAGTGGTATTGTAGTCATTACAATCGTAATTATATCTGCCCTTGCGCCGGTCACCTTACATATTATTCAAACCAAAGGTTGCATAAAACATAACGTCGAAACAATAATTTTCGAGTCATCAATCTTATTGTTGCTATCACTTTACTTGTGTAATATTTTAGGGGTCAGTAAATAACATGAAATGCACCTTCAACCTTTTTCCCGTGAATACTTTAAGAGGCAATAGAGGGTAATTATAATATAACAAGTGTTAACCCTTAAACCTGCTAAAATATATTTCATTATGCAGTTGATTCTGTGCTTTCATGTCAATTTATATGTGCAGTAAAATGTACCTAGAGGAGACTGTATAGATCTAAAACAAGAGCTGTCAAAGTGTGTCAATCCATTTAACATTATAATAGAGGTATGAATATGAAGCCTTCGCAATACACTTACCTAAGATTTAATATCCTGAATTTTAAATCGACATCCAATTTATCATCCGGAATTCCTTAGATCTTACAAATAACGCGTACTTACCTCTAACCAAATAATTTCAATTGAACACTAGGTAGGTGTAGCAGATTTATAGCAAAGATTTATCTCACACGTGAATTATTTTTGATTACAATTGTATTTGACATTGACTGTCATTTTACTAATACATGTTTTACGATATGAATAAATTTATTGGATGCTATCATAGGCGCCCTACGAATAAATTGAATATTGAATATACTGACATAAATGAAAGCTATCGAAATTAATTCAATTAAATCAATTAGCTGATGAGATGTTGACGCGTTCGTACAGTTTGTTGGACGCTTCAATTAATTTTAATGTATTTTCAATTTCAATATGGCATCTGTAAGTCTAATTGGCTTTTTCGTTATAAATTTATGTTTAAATGATTCAAATTTGAGTGACTTTATAGAATTATAGAATTTAATTATACTGCTCGGCAATAACTCAAAAATGGTATTATATAGTAAGGTTACATCTTACCTGTTTAACAACCTCCCATTGTGTGCCTCCAAATAAACAAACTTATACATTTTGACTTTTCTATTTGTTTCAAAGTAAAATATTCACCAAATTTCAGAACCATAGCAAGAGTAGGTACCAGGGCCATTTCCTCTCTTTCAAAAACAAATAATCAAGAAACGTACAGAGGAACAAACTTCGTTATTTCCTTTGGGCTAAAATAAATACGGGCTCAAAGAGCGGGGGCCAAGATTTACACTTTTTACTTAATTATTAAAGAGTTTGAGCTCCCCTCCTAATCCTTAGAGAGATTACGAGCGCCCCTTTTAAAAAAATGACAAACATTACTTTCAAAAGTACAAGCAAGAGTTTTAAACCACCGCGTTTTGTTGCTGCTTCAGTTAAATAAGGCGGCAAAAATCGAAACTTAGAGAGCGGAGCGCAAGGTTATGTATATGTACCTAGTAACTTTTCAAACACTCGTAAAGATTTTCACTCATTTTCACTACTGATCTTGTAACCATGCTGATACGTTAGGAGTTTTATAAATAAGAAATAACCAAATTGTCTTGAGACTATTATCTACCTGTACTAGTGAGTGATGCTTACTCAAACAACTATTTAAAGTTTCGGTAGTCTAAACGAAATAACAAGGTATTTCGTACAACAAGTATGAAAATCGATAGGTTGTAACTAAGCATTTAATCAAGCTTAGTTATGCCTAACAGTCATCGATATTAAATGGATTTATGTTGTAAAGTATCACAACTTTAATTGAAATACTAGTTTAGGACAACAAGTTCACCTGAGTTATCAATACTTACTACCAAAGTTATAATAAAAAATATTTCATACTCGTTACTAATGGTAATGATAGCTTACTCGACCCGTCCGGCTCAAATCGAAGTTTCCAGTGCCATAATGCGACATTTGTCATGTTTTATTAAGCCGGGATGTGTACACTGAAAAATCAATGTCCTATTAAAAAAAATATTACTGGTCCGCCCAAGTAAAGCACGAACGGAAATGACACCGGTCAAGCAACTTACTTGCGGCCACGTACGCTTTTATGACGTCGCAACAAAGTCTAGATTTAGTTGTACCGCCTGCATTTGATATGGTTGAGTGCTGTGCACTTCAACAGTGGTGCAAGTTATAAGCCTTTGTGGTCAACTGGTCTAAGTCTTTGGCGGTTCGGAGGGTTGTTGGTGATACAATAGGTTGATGTTAACTTCCCATTTAATCAAGACTTGATGTTAAAACATGACTTGGTGTTAAAATTAAAACACCAGATTTTATGACAAGTTCAATTTTATGCCGTTGGTCGTCACTCTACAATAGGGGCGTTACGCTAACCTTCAGATTACTTGGCTTATTCGGCTTCATCTGGACATTCTGGATGTTTGGCGCGTAGGGAAGATATTATGAAAACGGAAGCCTTTCTGCTGGGATATGACGTAGGCTAGATGAGATGTATTTCAATGTAACCAGCAACCTCTTCTTCTTTTCGTTTTCCCACCCTTGTGCCGGGGTCTAACTCGCTATCTCTTACAACTTACGATCTCCAAGGTGTACTATAAACATTGTTGTATGTAGCGCTCGTGTTTATAACCGCTGCCCCTTTTATAGACACAACTAATAAACGGGAATCGCTTTACAACTCCTGCAGATACATAAGTAATGCATATAAAGTAGTAATGACAACAAGGATTTTAATGCTTGACCCCATATCATTATACGATATGTCTGTATGTAGTTTATACCTACAGGATGTGACGATATCATGAATGAAATCTATAAAAAAATAGGATTTTCAGTCGGAACTGGGAGCCAGTGTCTCAAACGATGTCATTAGCCATAGAAATTAGCAAACGACCCTTAAATATATAAAAAGATAATTCTTAATATTCGGCTTGGTTTATTTATTTCGATCGTATTTAAAGTTACATTACAAGTTGTTCCATAATTCTTGTCCGAATATTTTTGTAGAATCATTAAGTTAGTCATTTAAGAACATTGCGCTTGGTTATATAAATAGTTATTTTAATTTCAGTCGTAGGTATCAAATAAAATGTTTGATATGCTCATACACCCTGTAGGTATATCACTGTTAACCCTTGGAATTATGATTGATACTGTAATAATGCTCATAAATGTTTAGGATGGGGTTTATTAATATATAAGTCACGATCTTAAGCCATAAAACCGATGTCCGAATTATAGAGCATCAATGATGGTTGTAGATCATAGGTGGTATTAGAAAATTGATTAAAATATTGTTAACGTGTCTATATAAGTTAAATTCTCCAACATTATGTTTATTGAAAAGTTTAGTTAAATGAAAATCGTAGGTATGCAGCTGAATTTTCTTTGCATAACAAATTAAAACCATGTCAAGAAAAAATACAGGTACGTAAGTAGGTTATGTACTGTACCTACTTAGGTATACAATACATACAGCAGGTACCTACATAAATACCTACTATGTTCTGTATTAAATAGGCAGGTATGTTAGTACGCACGCACCACTCCGTCGCTTGGCCAGTGATTTATGATCTTCAGGCAATTTTCATATCGCTGATTGAATATCTATGTTGACATAAAGGGTACGAAGCGTTTTTATGTATGTACCTGGGTAATTAATAAACATCCAGCATACAGAAGTAGTAGGATAGGTATATGAATAAAAAAATAACACTCTGACACCGGGGTTTATAGGCACGTTCGTTGACTCGACAACTGCCTAGATAGAAAAACTAAATATGGATTCCTTCTTCCAACTTATTTACTAGATTGTAATTTTGGAGCAACCTTAAGCCTGAACAAATATTTTGTCTCAAGAAACAATGTCTTTTCTTACCTTTGTTTCTCCTCACAAAATATCTTTTATTTTTCTGTCTAGCTGCTCCAGGTAGGCTTTCCGTTTAATTAAGACCTTACAAAGGTCCAACAACATCCTCGGCTCTAGATTTTCCGTCTTTATCTCTAATCAAAGCAAATTGCGCCCTCTGGCGTCATTTTGATCCTTTGCGCAAGCAATTACAGATCTAATTACAATATAAACAGGGTCTTTATCGGCGCACGCCGGCGTTATTAGAGTCAACAATCGGCAGAATCCTGAAATTCTATTACCGACTGAATCGTTACCGGCAGCTCAAGGCGATTTGGAGAGGCCACGAAGTAGGTGGTTGTCTACACTAGTAGAGGAAAATAATGTGTAGGTTGTTTATAAAACAGTTTTTAAATTTCAATTTTCAATAGAAATCTTTATTGACTAGTAGAAACAGCCAAGTGGACAACAAAACGCGTTGCTCACCGTAAGACCTGAGGCTGAGGCGGACTGCCTCGTGAGTCAGTAATTTCGCTGGCTCTTTTGAAACAAGCACAAAATAAATGGTGAGTGACTTAAATTATGCACTGCTGACTGAAGAGTTAGGAGTACAATACGTAATATGAATCGGTTTGTACGAGTATAATGTGTCTATTTTTCAAAAGAGAAATCCAATTTTGCCACTATCCGCATGTATACGCAGTTTTAGTAGTCGCACCAATATCAGCAAATACTCGATACGAAACAAAGTAATATTCTGCAAAGGAGAACCCTTACTCAGCAGAACTCAGTCCTCCGCCCGCCCCGTCTCAAGCCGTACCAAATTATGACCGTCCCGTCCTCAGAACAATTTCTCTATCAGTGTTTATTTTTACTGGCATTACTGTAATCGAGTTTCCGAAATGATGCAGACCCAAAATTAAAATTAACAATCTTTTGAATCGGCTCTCTGTAACGGTTCAAAATGTACTGGAAACGTCAGAGAATTCAGTATTTCGAAGCAGTTAACACAAAAAATAAGTCACCAAAATGTTATCCTGTGTAAGTTATTTACGATTTCTGCAAAGCATTTGACACTGTCAACCACAAACTATTTACTCGTAAGCTAAATGAGCAACTTTTACTCATAAAGCGCCCTGATTCCCTTCCATGTTTGCACAGTTATAAATAGTTTATGTTTCCCATTAATTCATTTGATCTACTTACCTCGAACCGCACTTTAGGTTGAAGATGTGTTTAGTAATTATGATTGATGTAGCTCCGCCCTATCACGTCGACTTCACTAGAATCTTCAATTATACAATGGATTGTTAAATTTTCTGAAATTTGAGCATGTGTCTTCAAGATAATACTTGCTGTTTTCAATTTCAATAGACATAAAACCGGTCCTTAAACGTCCCTTTATGATATTTTTATGGGTTGTGTTTGAATAGACTGTTATTTGCTAGAAGTGTCAATACATAAGTTACAAACACAATACAGCTACTAAAACTTTACAGGTGTTATAAATCCGTGTTATTTTTTTCTGTGTCTAAAATATATTTTAGACATTTTCTCTTTTTTAATCCTATAAATTGTGGTGTCATTTTTTCTTGTACCTTCCAGTCTAATTGAATCTCTTTGTCTTTCAAAAGGCATAAAATATCGAGCTGCTATCGCCGCGGCCCAGGTGGGGCGAGGCCTTAATACCGCCGCCACCTGATTTCCTTGTAATTAAAGATGGGATTTGGAACTAAGGAAAGGGGGATAATTTCACCAATGGAATTGCTTTCTTAGGAAAATTATTGCCGCTACAGCGAAACCGGTCGAATAGCTTTCCAAGTTGGATTGGATGTTGGATAAAGAAGTGTTTTTAATCTGTCGAATAAATCTTCTTCGATGTCTTTGTTCTACCTCAGAAATTATGATTGATTCGAAAATAATCTCGTCGCCTTTTTTTAACCTGAATACTGATCAATCTTAACGTTTTATAGATACCTAAAGCATCTAGTTGAATTACTTTTACCAGTTTGGATATATAAGCAAAAACAAAATCACTTAAATTGTACTTAGACAAAACCTTCAAATATTCAGTCTTTAAAATAAATTACCTTTCTTGCAAGACAGATCTAATTTCGGTTTGAATGAATTCTTTTATGCTAATCTGTTCTTAAGTTACCTATTCAATTGTATTTTATATTTTCTATTTTTGATATAGGATTAAAATTCATATCTTTTCAATTTTGTGCCAATTACCTATAACTGAATTTTTTAGAGACATTCTTTGTCTAAAATTTCATTTCTAAAGATAGATTGACAAAATTATTGTCTGTTGGAACTGTATTTAATTCTTTTACATATAAAATAAATAGTAGATCTTCTACTCCATATCGAGTGGGTTTTTGAGTCTAGAAACGACCCCCTTAATCCTGGTGTCAGTGGTTTTAAATCGCCATGGCTTAGCGTGCCCTTCAAAGCACGGAATCTTTTTTTTACCGACAAGTAGGTGATTCAGAATCTCATCTTATCAATTATTAATCATCAAAAAAATCTTACAAAGTGATAAATTTTCAGAAATCAACTTAGTGTTTCCCGCGTGACAATCGAACCCACTTGGACATAATTTACAATTTTATTTTACGGAGGTATATTTACATTACAGATAGGCATTTATTAGGTAGATGATAACCAGGTCATTTTAGATCTGATTCCTGTATAGGTATTCGCCTAATAACCTACATTGTCTAGAGTCCAGCCTGCATTTGTTGTGCTTCCTAACACCCCTCTTGGCAAGCTGCCAGCGTCTATTACTACGCCAGTCGGTATGTAGGTTCGATTTCCCCCGATGTCTGTGTTGGTATTGTGTGTTTAGGATTTATAGTTTTAGTTTGTGTGCGGTAGGTACTTAAATTCTCATAGGAATAGGAATTAGACATTGTTGAAAATCAATAATTTATTTTACTATCTTCTGGTAAACTTAGAAATATTTCATAGTTTATAGCGTTATGCAATTTTACATGGATCATTTTGCTTAATACTATCATGTCCGATTTTTAAAAAGTATCCCATATAACTGAAAATGCAAACATCAACCACTGTGAATTTCAATACAATATTAGACATCACCATTTCACCCGATCTTGTGCAAATCTCTATAGAATAACCTATCAAAGACGTGCATTTAACCCTTAGTTGTAACAACGTCTGCATTCTCTGTATCTTAGTAAATTGCACGATTGTTTTGACTACTCCTTTACAAGTAATCGTTTTACTCTGATTTGATTTCAAAACGATCTCCTATCTTGATGATCTTTTGTTATGGTTATGACCTTTACCTGAAGTATTTGTGTTAGTACCTACTGCAAATTCTCAAGAGTCTTTGTGCAAAATCACGACTTCATGTTATTACAGTTACTTGATTGCGTTATTAGTGTTTAGTAAGACGAGTAGGTATAATTTTTATTAGTTCAACAATCATCTTGCTAATAAATGGGTGTCAATCAACAAATCATAATGGGGCGTTTTCGCCGCGTCTGACAGGTTTTGCGGGTCATTTTACAAAGGACGAACTGTGTATGCGATAGTGAGAGCCTCCAGTACCCTCGAGAAGAGAAGCAGCTGGAACATTCTATGTTGTTATTTCACTCCGAGTCCAGCATGGAAGTAAGTTCATAAATTTAGCCTTACACATATGCCATTAGCGAAGGCTCCACCAGAAGCGACAAAAAGAGAACGATCAGGGAAGTGTCTCGTAAGTAAAGAGAGCTCAATACAGCCAATATTGCCGCTGGAGCCGCGCCAGGACGCCGGCGGTGTACTGGCAACGGCCTGCGTCCTACGTCCGACTGTCCACGGATAACCGAGATATTAAAATAAAATCTTATTGTTCTCGCCGCTTGGTGTAAAATTTTAAAACTCGCAGTGCTTGGATTTTGAATTTTCATTTGAACAGGTG